>JAPYZC010001219.1:0-36895 GCA_030522665.1 Ichneumoninae sp. A BG-2022a | reverse complement strand
AGCCAGCCCGCAACCCGGCGGCCCGGTTCACGCGTGGTAGTCAAACTCACCCGCCCCCCCCCCCCCCCTCCCCCTCGCCCGATGCACCGCTGGCTCTTCACTCGAGAGTATAATGACGTGGCTCGGTTCAATGTAACTGCAACGCAATCCTTTTTTTTTTTACCATTTAACAGCATCAGCGCGCTCCGGAAATTTTCGAGATGGTACAAATTACTTTTGATTTCTAATACCGTTTTCCTTTTTAAATATCAAGTTGGGAATAAAATTAACGTTTTAAATACATTTAAATAATTCGGATGAGGTTTTCCTTGCTACATATCAAAGTAGGCATAAAATGAACTGCAGATTCGCGATTATTATTAAAAAAAAGACATCGAATGCAGACTTAAAACGACGAATAGAATTTTTGGTTCTCTGACAGTAATAGCAGTAAATGCGCTTTATTAGCCTCAGTAATACATGGTTCGGTGGTATTGCGTGTACACATGTGTGATTTTTTTTGTATTTTTCTTTCTTCTTCTCAGGCTAACGGGCCATTGACCGAGGTCATTCAGCTCGGTTCTCTGACAATTTTTGGAAAAGCGGTGATTTCATACAATTTTTAAACAGCGATATATCCGCGGGTGCCGATGGAATTATGGTTCAGAAAGTAGCCAGACGTTCGTAATCGTCGGAACAGAAATTATTTTGTCGGTCTTCATCAACCTCACCGACCGAAACATCGACCCACAGAAAATCAAAACCAGCCTCAGAATAAGTCACCTCGGCCAAACGCGCCCATCAGTTTGGCCGTACCTAAATGTATCTTCGTTTCACCGAACTATCCATTTTAACCGGCGGTGTCACTGACCACCGCTTCAGCTGCCTCTCGCCCTCCCCCTCCCGCCCATTTCTCGAGCAGTTATAATAGCCATTGCATCGTTGAACCCTACCGAACGTTTGCAAACTCTCGCGGTTTAATGCGTCGCGTGCAGCTCCCGTTTATTTCCGTCCCAAACGACGAGAACCCCTCTCTCAAGTGACTCTTCGCCGAGGCTGCTAGTGGAGAACGGTGACCTCGACGATTTTGTCACCCGCGATATTACCAAAGAGCCGCCTCCTGCTCCGCTGCTCTTGGAATTTGGTCTTCTAAATATCCCGCCCAAAGAATGCGGAATTCTCTCTCGCCTCGTTTGAGAATTACGCAAGATAAGCCTATAAACGTGCGTGTTGTCGGCAGACCGTCTTACCGTATGACCAAAGAGCACCAGTAATCACTGGTTCTTTCTCAAAGTGACTCCTCGAGCCTCCTCGGCACAGTCGAGTCAGCTCGGGGTACACATAGAGAATTCTCGGTTGCGCTGTTGAGCTGCCCATTGCATGCGCGGACGCACCGGGGACAGTGCCTTTAGAGGCCTGGCGCCGTCTCGGACAGCCTGCAACGGCAAAGCACGATGTGCCAAACCGGTAGAAGCAGGTAGTCCATGTACGAGCTTCCCGGGAGGGCTCGTGACGTCGTCCGGTTCTCTCTCTCGATCGCGAGAGGCGGTTTCTTGATCCTTTTTAAACTTCGCGAGCGACGTCGCACGCAACGCACCGGCTCGGAGCTCAGCTGCTGATGCTGGCTGCCGATGCTCGATGTCCGCGGTGTTCCTGCGAGTTTATGGCTAGCAGACGCGCTTTCGAGGAATCGATGAGAAACCGCTCGGAGTCGCGACCGCGGACCTCGCGATCGTCACTCTCCGCTTCGCGCGATCCGTTTCCTTTTCCTCGCTTCGATTTTCTGCGCCTCTCCTCGGCTTCTCGTTCCTTTATCTCCGATCGACGGAACGGCGCACGAAAGTTTCGCAGGAGGGATGCGCAGGGTGCAGCGTCCTCAAGGCTGCCACACGACCATCCAGATGCGATCTCGTCCCAAACGGGCACGACAAACCCGAACTTCACCGACCCGAACTATCTTTAGTCTTAGCCAACTTTTCGACGCGTCACCGCGTTATTTCTCGCACCAGCCCGGTGCGATGTACAAGTTGGCCCGGCACTCTGCCAGCGGATTCTCCACGTCAGCCTGGAGAAGAATTTATCGAGTTACCCGCCGCACGGCTCTCTCGTCCAGCGTCCATGGAAGACACTCGCCATCGGCGGTTTCAACGAACGGACGAACGAAATTCTCCAGGCGCTCGAAAATAGAACGGGCGGTTTTTCGCCGATTACGCGCACCGATTTTTAAGATTAATGCGGTGTTGATAACATTTTTTTCCGACTTCGTTACAATAATCACATTCCTTGCGTGCAATACGATCGGAAAATAGCCTATTATTGACCGATGATCATTATTGACCTGTACGCATACGCAGTAGTTTCATTACTCCCTACACCCAGAAAAATAATTTATTTGATTTAAGTAAAATATTTACTTGATTTAAATAAATATTTATTTGATTCAATAAATATACGATTGCGTTTTCACCTCGCGTGATTTCTGCCCTCACTTCGCACGAGCAGCAAACTTGGCACTCTGTGAAAATCGCGCACTTCCCTCCCTCGTAGCATAACACACAATTTTATTTATCCTTTATTTATCGTAACGTCTTGTGTTTCAGGTGGAGAGATCGATAGGACATTCTCCTCGCGGCTCTCCGGGATAGCGGTGAGTCATATATCGTTGTAATTGTACATGTGCTACGGTCAATTAGGTCATCGTCGTTGTCGTGCGCCTCGAGCCGCTCGAACGTAACTGACAGTCAATCGATAAAAAAAAACAAAAAAAAAACAACAATTTGAAAAGTCGTATAAGCGCGAGGTAGAAGTATCGCTCTACCTCTTATTTATCGCCTCGAGATTTTCCTCGGCGTTGTACATATTCACGTAATTACTAATTGCCCGGGAGTGCGGAGTGTGTATAGTGGGCGAGTATGCAAGGTAGTACGTACTAATGCGAAAGGCTTTCGCGGCCGCGTCGGGTAAGATCTCCCCGTTGGATATTTCCAAGGTAATTAATTTCGAACACGGAGATCGGGAATAGGTAACGCGTTCGAGCGGCGTGCTCTCGTCGTTCGGGGGCCCCCGCAGTCCTCCGTGCCCGCGCGTTTGTCTCGCTTCGGGGGACTCGCGGCCGTAGGTGGGTCTCTCTCTCGAGCTGGGAAGAAATCCGCGGCCGGGGCTGCGGCTGTGTGCACAACGTACGTTGCCCGACCGACCCGGGGATATGTTCACCCAGAGGAAGACGTTCGCCGTCACGCGATAGGTGAGGAGCGTGAACCCGGTAGGTGAGAGAAGCAGAACTCCGCCGTTGCACCGGCGCGCGGAGAGACGATATGAGAACCAAAGTCTGCGGAGTGCCGGACCGAGAAGCTGCGGATGCCGCCGCCGGGCCAATGCACCGCGCGGTAGCACGTGCGCCCGACGTTGCACTTCAGCCCTGAGACGACCGGCGCGAAGAAACTATCGCAACAATATTGCGGACAACTTTTTATTCAATTTTTTCCTCTCCCACCCCGACGACCCCTCAATTATATTCATATTTAATCCGCGGAGGCTCTGCCCTACTAAACGCTCGGTTTTACCGTAGTTTTCGTACAAACGTCCCAGTTTCGTTCTCGTGCACGGCACACGGGATCGCGTGCGATAGCCCAGTTTGCAATGTGAAACTGCCAGCCGTCTCCGTACGCCGTTATAACGCGGCCGATACCTCTTCCGAGTATGTAACTCGTGTATCCAGAACGAGGGTGTATGTTCTACGTGTGGTATTAGCTATCCGCGGAGATACGAACGGCCCGGCGAGAGACACACACTCGCATCGCGCAGCGAGACTCCGAGGAAGGAGAGCAACTGCGCGGACACGTAATGGTATCGGACTCACGAAAGGACACGCGTGATCCTTCGTCTTCGTCTCCTGTGCGGAGACGGAACGAGTCGGGAGGCCCGGGGGAGTGGGAGATTCGTTCGTGCCGGCCGCGCTGAGCTTAGATCATATTTCGCTGGATTCAGAACCCGAGGCGCGAACCCGTTTATCGCACGCGGCTTCTCCGAAGGCCTGCGCTTCCCCGCTTCGGGTGATGACATTAAACGAAAAACAAAAAACTAAATCGGAGCTCCGAGACACGTTCCGAGAGGAACGGTGCAATTGAATGCATCAGCGAACAGAGAAAATTTCGCTATCAGCGCTATCGTCGTCGGAAGTTGGAGCGGAGAAGAACGGCGGGGAGCGATTAAATTAAGTCTCGGGTGTCTTCCCGTGAATGCGTCGCACTGTTCGCGTATCTCTCCCTCGCGTTCGACCATAGAAATTGTATCGAATCGTGAAAAATTGCCGAGGCGAGATTGGAGCCGTGCCGAGGGGCGTGCGCTGACGGCAGCGAATTCTCGGCTCCCAGTTTGCACCTCAATAAGCTTATAAACCGTGCGTGTTGTCCGTAGACCGTCTTATCGTACACCCAGAAAAATTATTTATTTTATTTTACCCAGAAAAAAAAATTATTTGACAGCCGCCGTTTATTTGGTTTAAGGGAAATATTTGTTTGATTTAAATAAATATTTCTTTCATTTAAGTAACTATTTGCTTAATTAAAATACATTTTTATTTAAATCAAACAAATATTTTACTTAAACCAAATAAACCGTGGCCGTGAAATAATTTTTTTTTTTTTGGTGTATGACCACTTCGGTTTTCGAAGCACCGCTTCAGATGATAAAAAAAACAAACAAAACAAAACAAAACAAAAACTAAATCTTATCTTCGAGACACGTTCCTCTCGGAACGATGCAATTGAATACACCACCGAACAGACAAAATGTCCTTATCAGCGCTATCGTCATCGGAAGTTGGCGCTGAGAACTCGGGCGGGGAGCGATTAAATTGAGTCTCGGGTGTCTTCTGGTGAATGCGTCGCACTGTTCGCGTATCTCTCCCTCGCGTTCGACCATAGAAATTGTACCGAATCGTGAAAAATTGCCGAGGCGAGATCGGAGCCGTGCGGCGGGGTGTGCGATGCCGCTGAGGGCAGCGAGTTCTCGGCTACCAGTTTGCGCGCGGAGAAATAAATTGCACCATTCATCCTCTCTCGGGTTCCGTCGGGCAGCACGAGCGCGATGGTTTACACGCACGGGGTTTATGCCTCGTCTCCGTTCCATTTGCGCGCTCCCCGCGATCGAACAATGCATAACAAGCATTGTCTCTCCGTGCCCCGCCCTCTCGAAACGGAGAGCGCGAGCCACGAGAGCGAACGAGCCGCACGAAACAGGCATCCAGAAGCGGCCGGCAATAATAAGAGCTGCGTAATACACATACACCGGCGGGGCATTGCCGGGCCTTTATCTCTCACTCCCGGTGCACTCTTCGATGCACTCTCAGCGTCGTTCGCTCTCCCGGAGAGAGAGACCGCGCGAGCGCGCACGCTCCTTCCTACATGCGACCGAAGTGTCCGTACTTTAGCCGGTACACAGAAATATACACGCACGTGCGTACATGCAGCGATTCCTGCGAGAGTCAGCATCACGCTCGCCGACACTCAATTGCCGGCTTATGCAGAGCGCGGGGTGGAGAATCGGTGTACATGCACGGCGGCGCGCACACACGTTCGTTCCCCCGTGCGCGAGAATATGGACAAGTCCGAGCGAGGAACCGACGGGAATGGAAATGCAAAGCTCGTGTAAGCGCATACTCGAGGCGGAGGGGGGACGAGTGTCCTACACGCCGCGTACACTCTAATAAACTCGATCGCTGGCGTGCGCATTCGATCGGGGGAAAACTCAATTGGAGCAAGTTGGTATCCTCGGAGACGTCTGTATTATTCGTTCTCCTTTCGAATTTCATCGCGTGGCGACGACTCGTTTGCGCGGGCGACAGACACAGGGCAGGTGGAGAACGCGCAGTGCGACGGAAGAATCTCCCTTTTTTTACATCAAATGTTTCTGAAATTTCAAGCATATGTGCGTTGCAATTTTACACACAAAATTTTATTGTTAAATGAACATGTTCTTAAATACCAGGCAAACGGATTACAATTTTAATATCTGGTATTTTAATTTTGCAAAAAAGTACATTAATGTTCAATCAATGCAAGACAATGTAGTTAAATTTCAAGTTCCATTGCATTAAATGTACAATTTATGTTAAAGTGTACCGTGCGGGAGTCGCGACCGCAGATCCGCGCAATCAGGCAAAGTGCGAGTATGGTAAGCGGGGAGTCAACGACAGTCCGGGAACGGAAATGGTCGACGCTACAACCAGAAAAAAAATTTATTTGACGGCCACAGTTTATTTGATTTAAGGAAGATATTTATTTGATTTCAATAAATATATATTTAAGTTAAATAAGTAGTTACTTAAATGAAATAAATATGTATTTGAATCAAATAAATATTTTACCTAAACCAAGCAAACAATGGCCGACAAATAATTTTTTTTTGGGTGTACGGCCGACAATTTCGCCGTCCAGGGCGGGAGAAAAGCCCGCACAATGCAGCGCTGCGAGAGGTGCGGGGAAAGATTCGCTGCGCGGAAGGGGGGACGAGTGTCCTACACGCCGCGTAGGGAAGAGCAGGGCAAAATGTGGCAACAGGGCAAAACGAGGCAGTTGGGCAAAACTAAATTTTCCAATAATTTTTGGATTGGACAAGGTGGCAAAACGGAGCAGAAAAGCCTGATGTATCGATGTGGCGAATTCGGGCATCCAAAAATTATTGGAAAATGACGTTTTGCCCCATGCCTCATTTTGCCCCGCTCTACCCTACACTCTAATAAACTCGATCGCTGGCGTGCGCATTCGATCGGAGAAAAACTCAATTGGAGCAAGTTGGTATCCTCGGAGACGTCTGTATTATTCGTTCTCCTTGCGAATTTCATCGCTCGCAACGACTCGTTTGCGCAGGGGACAAACACAAGGCAGGTGGAGAACGCGGAGCTCGACGGGAGAATCTCCAAGGAGATGATCTGCATGATCTGCACGGAGCCGTGGTCGATTCAAGGCCCGCGCTGTAATACGCATGCGAGCACACACGCGCTCTAGTTATACGGGCAAGTACACCGAGGGAGACAAGCTGGCTACCCCAGTTGGCCGAACATGTGCGCGAAATTACCGTCTCCTTTGCTCTCCTCCGGTCCCTCTCCTCGGATCGTCGATGGCTCGAAGCCGGACTGCAAATTACAAAGCGTCTCTCCCGGCGCGGCCCTCTCGTAAAACCGGCCGAGAGCCTCGTCGATAATCTTCTGGAGCCCCTTTTTATTTTTGCACTCCCCGCTCGAGTCACCGGCGGATCGCGCGCTCCCTCCGAGCGCAGATCGCGCGTTCGAGCCCCGTCGATAAACCTCGCGGAGGGTTCTTTACCGGCGAGAATCAATTTTAACCCGTCGGAATAATTGACTCGTCTCCGGCCGGATAAAAATTTCTCACCCGAGCGGCGGTCTCGATTACGCCCTCCCGCGAGGAACGGCGAACGCACCGCTGGAATGGAAACGTTCGAGCGCATACGCGGCCGAGTCGCGGACACAGGTGGGCTGCGAAAACGAGGTAGGGAGCGGATACACACACGCTTCGGAAGCGAAACGTGCATACGCACCGGGCCGCCCTGGTTCCCCTATCTACTTGCCACGCATTTTATCCACTTTATGCGCGCACCCGCGGCGTCCGCGGCCCTCCACCGGCTACGCAGCGCGTTAAAGCGAACGGCAAACGCCTAGCCATTATCGCTCTCGCCCGGTTCTCTCTCCCCGTGGGAGTCGAGTCTCGTTAACGCGCCCTGCGCCGCTTCTCGTTCGCCTCTCGTGTTCCTCCCGAGAGGGACCGACTCCTTGCAGGGAAGAATCCTCATCAACCTCGAAGAATGGGGAGAAAAATAAATAAAAAAAATAAAAAAAATAAAATGAGAAGGTAAATGTTTTCATGGCGATTGGATTCGTTCGTCTTACGAACCCCCTTACCGCGAAGCGGAGTTACGTAGGAAGCGCACGACTTCGCGAGTCGCGGTATAAGGGTCACGGGAATATGCATGGGCGCGCGGCGCCCGTTCGATAGATTGTGCCATAACTCGTACGCGGTTATCGGTTAAAACGCACTGCCGGCCGCGGGAGATTGGAGTGCGTCAATGTGCGTGCACGCTGGCGCGAACGATCTGCGTCCTGAAACCTGAAACTGTCGCGCGAACGCCCGGTCGAGTCCGTTATTACTCGCGACGCAGGCTTCGAGGCCTCCTCGACTAGTATGTACAGTGGACATTTTTTTTCTTGTAATTAATGAAAGACACATGAAGCTTTTCACATAAATTGTGTCTGAAGTCGCTTACAGTAAAATTTGTATTTCTTATTAAATGAGACTTTTATTTTTATCGTGAATGCCATCATCTGTGAGAATAGTTTATTGCAGTTTTTACTACCGACCGCGTATTATATAATATATACACTGTAAAAAAATTTGCTTTGAAAATTAAGTAACGCTGGAAGCTTTTTTACAAAACTGTTTCTGAAATTTCAAACACATGTGCGTTGCAATTTTACACAAAAATTTTTATTGTTCAATGACTTTTTCCTGTAAATTTCAGCCAAACAATTTATAATTTTAATGCCTAGTATTTTTATTTTAGGAAAAATGTACATTAATATTCTATTAATGTAAGCAATCTCAGTGAAAAGTTTGTTACAGTTTTTATTGCGGACCACGTATTATGTATTATATATACACTGTGAAAAATGTTGTTTGCAAATTAATGAACGCTGGAAGCTTTTGTACATAAACTGTTTCTGAAATTTCAAATATATGTGCGTTGCAATTTTACACTAAAATGTTTATCGTTAAATTTAAATTTTTGTAAATTTCAGGTAATCGATTTACAATGTTAATATCTGGTATTTTTATTTTGCAAAAAAAGTACATTAACGCTCAATTAATGCAAGCAAATGCAAGCGAATTTCAAGTTCCAGTACATTAAATTTACAATTTATGTTAAAGTGTACCGTGTGGGAGTTGCGACCGCGGATCCGCGCAATCGGGCAAAGTGCGAGTATGGTAAGCGGCGAGTCAGCCAGTCCAGGAACGGAAGTCGTCGACGCTACGGCCGACAATTTCGCCATTCAGGGCGGGAGAAAAGCCCGCACAATGCAGCACGGCGAGAAGTGCGGGGAAAGATTCGCTCCGCAAGCGTTCGCGAAGTTCGGACAAAGTCGGTCTGGGTCATAGGTCGCGGGTAACGCGCACCCGGATCGTGCGTACGGCGCGGGAATGCACAATCGCGAGCGCAGCGCTAGGCAAAGTGCAACGCGAGTTCACTTTTGCCGATACGGCGAACCTCGGCTCGTTCCATATTTCCCCCAAAGACTACGCGATAAAGCGCGGCCGCGGCGTTTCTCCGAATCGCCCGGCCTGAGGCAAATCGAGTGCGAGGCACACGGAAAGAAAACAGAGTCTCGTTTGTTCGAACGTTTGATAGTCGCGAGCCGGCAATGTGCACTCCCGCGAGAGCTTTGCACCGCGACAGACTGTTCTCCGCCACGGCACTCGTGGCAATAAAATCCGCTAATGCAAACAATTCGCGGATGGAGGTTAATGGCTCCGAGAGGGAAAATATCAAAGAGCGCAGCCGTGGCGCACACGCGAGGGCCGGGAAGCTTATGGGAAAAGTCGGGACGTGACGGTACGGCACGCAACGGGATTGTAACTGTAACATTCTCGCAATCGGAGGGAGACTCCCTAGCCCCTCCCCCACGTGAATGCATTAAAGTGATGTGGTATGACCCCTCGCCCGGTTGGTAACGAAAACTGTTCCGAATGCCGTTCTGACACCGCAGCATACACCAGTATGAGGAATAAAAATGGAAAGACCATTTGGAATTTTCTTTTTCTTCGGCAGACTGCGACTGAATCGAAACGGAATTGAGTAGTTTTTGGTACCGACGACGGTATTTTGCATCACCTTAAGACCATATGAAATACCCCCTCCCCGTCCAGCGCGGGCTGAGTCGGTATTAAAGTCGGTTTTCGTATGTAAGGCCGAACGAAAATTCTCATCGAAAACGGATATCGTCTCGGCTTTCGATGAGAGTTTTCTTGTTATTGTCTATGCAAGAACCCGTGAAAAAAGTTGATTACAATTTTTATTGCCTACCGCGGTTTGAATAGATACAAAAAATGGAGTTGAATGAAAATGGAGTTAGATTCGGGCAGGGATGATAAAATAAATATTTTGTTGGACGAACAAAATATTTTAATGCCTCAAAAATATTGTGGTGAAATCGTCCAAAACATTTTCGAAGTAACCAATTGTTTTAGCTGTAAAAACCAACGAGATGATTCGACCATATTTTTTATAAGTGTGAATATGCATTTAAGAGAGTCGAGAGCAATTTTTGCTGGAATCCATCACACTAATTGCGGAGCCGAAGAAACATCCATCCCTCCATCCATAAAAAACGGATTTACTCAGTACGGCTGGCAACTGAAAACCCGTAAAGATTATGACCAGGTAGAAGAAAACAAAACATCTTTACCCATCTATCCAAAACCGGGTTTTTTCCCGACGTTTTTCTTCCTACGATCACATTTCCCGCAATTCCTCCGGCACGTGTCAAAAATGCAAAGAAGTAATCTTCGCATTCTCGCGTCCGCAGTTGGAATCTATACGAAATCGAATCTCTCTCCCGGCGCGATAAGCGGGTGAATCGCGCCCACGCGAGACTCTCGATTACGCGCCATTAACTTCGGTTTGTGTCTCTAAGTCGGCCGCTGCTGCCGTCGGGTCTCTCCGGTAGCGCTGAGGCATTCGCGGCCGTAGACTACCTGCCGAGATTGTGGGCAGAGTGGAATGTCGGTATAACGTTCGCCTCCCCCCGTCGGAGCGAGCTCCGGCCACGTGAGATTATAATATGTGCATGCGCACAGGTACGGAGGCTGTAAAGTAGTCGGACGTATGGAGCCGAGCTCCGGGTACAAGTGCGCGTACGACGACGACCACGCGTCCTCTATCAGTTTAACGCGTGTATATAATTCCGTCCAGCATATTCATACAGACCCTCGCACACACGCGCTATCGCATGCGTGAGTTAATCGCGAACGCGGATTATCGCCATCCCAATAACTCCGTCGTTGCTGCCGGACCGCAGCGAGATCTCGAGAGCTGCCCCGAAGGTATCGGCAAAGCTCCCCGATCGCTCGAGCACCGGCCAAGTGTACGCACCGGTGGTCACTCTCCATTGGCCAGCAGCAATCTTCGCCTCTGAAAGGGAACCGAGAGAGCCGGGACACCCACGCGCCTCCGACTCCCTCCTGTCACCACGGATAATTCATGTCACTGATATTATATTATGAAAGGTGCTGGGCGCGATGCAGTAACGCACCGGGTGCCTTGCGTCCGGTTACCGGTTCTTTATTTTTTTTCCCATTTTTTTTATTCCACGGATTTAGAAAGGATTCGAGGGAGAGACGGCTCGACACTTCGGTCGGGTAAGGCGACGACGGAAGAGGCAGAAGAGAATCCCGGGCATGCGCGGGATTGAGCCGAGGGAAGATGCTGCGGGGGAGATAAGAAGGAGGAAGCTACCGGTCGAGGCGGCGATCTCGGTAAGCAGAGCGCGCGCTCGGTCGGGCGCAGTAGGTGGAAAGCTCGTCGAGGCGTGGACGGCTAAATAAATGAATGAATGCATAAATAAATGAATTGATAAGGCCCCCGAGAGTTCCTCGAGCATTCGTTACTCAAAGTGACACACCGCTCGTTTGTTCGACTCGGGCCGGGATTCGATCTCGCGGAACGATCGTTTCACCGGCCGCGATCCTGCGGAGGCTCGCGATTCTCTCTTTTCCTGCGTGCCCGGCCGAGGCTCCTACCGGCGATCCTTTTACTTTTCTCGCGTCTTCTATTTGGACCGGCCGGTGGGAGGGTGACGCGGAGTTTCTGGAGCCGATTAAGTCGTAAAGCACGAACGGGGCCACCCACGGCTGCGTCGGGCTCTCGAGCGGTTAATAGCGCGCCGCTCTCTCTCTTACCGTCGGGCGAAAGGTGGAGTGAGCAAGAAACCACGGAGAACATCTCCGCGGCCGAAGCGTTTTGTATACGAGAGTAAGCTCCCGGTCCGCTCTTCCCGACCGGTCCAACTATTGCGCAGCTTCTTTGCCTCGCGTGTATTCGCGGGCCCCGCGAGAACCGAGCCCGTGATTTAAAGGGCACGTATGCCCGGCCTGCTAGGGCCGCGATGGAATGCAAATAAAAAAAATGGAGAGACGGGAGGGGAAAAAAGGGGGAGGGTCCGTTCCGGCTGGGCGATGCGACGGGATAAAAAAGAATCTAAAGAGGCAGCATAAGCGAAGATTTAATTCCAACCCCCTCGAGAGAGCAGCACGTGCGTGCGTACGGGAAGAAGGCTCGTATACATCCGACGAATCCTCGTACAGAGAAGCGGCCAGAGCGCAGCCCCTAAATTTTCGGCTCGGACGTATTTTACGGGAGCGTAATTACGGTGATCGGCCCTCTCGCGCACTACCACGTCGCGTTACTTAGCAGCGAATGGATTTTTCTCTCTGGTACTTTGAACGCTCACTCGGATGAGGGAGGCTTTATGAGCCTTTGGAGATGAAAAATAAATGGAGGGAAAAAAATTGGAAAAAAAGCGTCGGGAATAAGTCCGGATTCTCGAGGAAGTGCGCGCTTGCGCGAATATCGAGATGCGCGGCAATGCCTCGGGGCGGAGAGGTATTTATTTCGTACTCTGGGGCCGAAGTACCCTAAGAGCACCGTGCCAAGTCAACGTGCATACATAAAACAGTGCAGGCAGTATAGTAGGATTTACGGTAGAGTTAGATAACAGTACAGTATAATAAATGAATAAAATATAATCAAATCCGCACTGTAAAAAAGATTTGTAATAATCTCATGTACGGGTTCTGGAAGTTCTTATGCATAACCTGATACGTTAAATTTCATGTACCATTATGATGAAAAATTAATGTACAGTATATTAAAAGCTTTAGAAATACCTTACTTCTGATAATTCACCTTAATTCTACTATAAAATTTCTTGTATTCCAATAATTTACTTTAATATTACTGTAAAAGTACATTGATTTTTCATCGGAAGTGCATATTGAACGTAACGTATAAGTTTTTGCATAAAATCTTTCAGGCTAGTACATTAAATTTACATATATTTTTTTTTACTGTGAAAACTATAAATTAATGTAGAGATATAAATTGCGATAGCAAAGAGCGAGAACAGCTTTAGAGCAATAATAATAGAGAGCTTATCGATTGAATTGGCTTGATTGAAGTTGTGAGCAATATATCGCGGTAAGTCATTTTGAAGGAGAGAGAGAGAAAGTAACGTTTATTCCGTGCTCTGGAATAAATTTCCTGAGAGCACCGTGCCGACACCCGAGTAGAAATTTTCGCGCGTTACATCGGGCCCTGATAAGGCCTGGATAAGCGCCTGATAATGCCTTAACAGAACCCTATCAGGGCACGATGTAACGCTCGAAAATTTCTACTCGGGCACACACATCAAAATAAAAAATGAAAAATCGTACACCATGAAATAACCAGGCAAAAAACAAAGCCTTAACGATACCTCAACCTCCCTAGTGTTACCTATAAGAACACTCATAAAAAAGTACAGTTGAATCAACTAAGATTCGGGCAGGGACGTTCAAATAAATATTTTGTTGGTCCAACAAAATATTTGAATGACCCAAAAATATTTTGGTGAAATCACCCGAGAAATTGTTGAACTAACTAATTTATTTTTAGTTGAGCTAACTAATATATTTTTTTATCAGTGAAGCTTTATCACTAAAATAAAGCAGAGACAAGATGCCGAAGGCCGGAGATCGCGAGACACTTGTTAAATCTTATGTTCCCGAGCGACTCCCCTCGAGCTCATTCGCCAAACCGTGTTAAACGAGAGACGGGGCAAGTAACGACAGCGATTCTCCCGTCGACAAGTGATTCGTTCGAAAAGAAAGCCGGCGCGCTCTCGCGAGCGCCTAGCGAGGAGTGCGCATGCGCGCGGCGCTGGCGAAAAATCCTTTGAATTTTTTGGCAAGAGAAAACTGGGTCTCCGGGTCCGTTCGCCGAACCAAACGACGCTCCGAGTGTATTACGCTCGCGGTACTTATTATAAGTACCTCCGGAGGGACACGCCTGCTCAGCGAGTGCGTAAGTACGCGCTCGTAACGAGCAGGTGTGCTCGATTCGTTAATGATTTCGGCGGGCGTGTAATTACGGGGTTTCACTCCGCGCGGCACTTCGGCCCGAGCGTCCCCAACCGCACCTCGCGCCCGTTTATTGTTTTCGAGCTTCGAGGCCGGAGACACAAGAAAGGGCGCATTCGAGCCCGATGGGAGGCCTACTGCACTTTGTTTCTTCATTCATTTTTTTCTTTTCATTTAAGTATATTTTCTCTCGTTACAAAGTCCCGGTAGGATTCTCTCACGAGCGCGGAGCTCGACATGTCCGGGCTGTCGGGCTTCCGAAACCGGTAATTAAGCGTTCCAAAAAAAGTGTGTATATATATATATTTTTTTAGAGAACAAGATTCGAAAGACTTGACACGGAAATTGTAAAAAATAATTGGCAGAGAGTGGCGAGTAGCGCGCCGGTCGCCGAGGGAATTGTCGTCGAGGCTTTCGCAGCGCGGATCGTCTCGCCGATGCGATTGCGAGGCGAGGAAACATTAACCGGACAAACACGTTTTCGCGTAACTCTCCGGCCGGTATACCTGCAGAGTCCTCGCGCTGTGGCAGATCGGCCACTGTCGGGGCACTCGGGGGGCTGACGAGGGAACCTGAATGGGACGGTGAATGGAATGGAAACGTTCGTAGTGTAACACGGGCGACGATGGACGGTTCCCAAGTAGGATTATATTCGGATAGGCCGAGGAGCCCCGTACTCGCCTCCGCTGTTGCATAATTGTTTTCTCGGTCGAGTACTTTTAATTAATGGCGTCGCGAGTCGGCGAGGGGCCCGATTTACGAGCGTCGACTGGCGTGTCAAGCCCCGTGAATTTATACTCTCTCCGAGACCGTACGCGCATTATCTCGTCGCGCGCGTTCTCTCACTCACGCCCCGCGAGTACACCGAGTCTAGCTGCACGACCCATGCAAACGAGATCGACATCCAGTCATAACATTAATAAATAATATACGAATAATAAGTATATAAGAAACAAACAATAAACAAATAAAAAGTAAATAATATGCAAATAATAGATAGACTGAGAAAAAGAAAGGTGTATTTTGTTGGTACAACATTTTTTGATTCACGACAAATTTTGAATAAATTTAAGCGAATAGTCGTTTGACAAAACCATGCTTTATTTTACCGAACAAATAGCAGCTTTGAACGAATGTCACCGCGACTTTTGGTTAATCGAAGCTATTTTTTTTTTCAAAGTGTAGATCGTGTTACGTCACGGTATTGTTGATCTTCTATTTTTTTTGAGGACCTAAACGTAAGAATAGATAGATCGATTTGTCCATTGTGTGTTAATAACAAGAAAATAGTTAATAATAAACAATTCGAATTAATGGCCAGCGATAGAATCGCGGAATAAAACCTACAAAAATGTTTCATCGTAATCTTAGAAAAAGAACCTTCCTAGAAAAAGCAACGATAAGCTCGGGCCGAAGGACTCTTTGTAGATACGGACTCTTTAAAACCAGTACAAGATGATTAACTCTACAAATATACAGCATTGGCAACACATTTCTTCTACTGCTACTAATAAATACGATTACAGAGTCTTCCAGATTACACGTTCGACACTGCGAATACTTAATCCACAAAATTCAGCCGCCAAACAATCCCATCCCTCGTAGATCTAAAACTTACCAACTGAAGCAGAGCCGCAGACGATCCCCGACCTTGCGAAGCGAGAAAATTCCACTAACCAGCGACGAGAGTTTTATTTTCAAACAATGTAATCTTTTCTCTCAAAAAAAAAAAAAAAACAAAACAATAAAAGACCGTAAAAAAAAATCGTCCCACTGTGCACTCGCGACTATCGACCTAAAAAAAACGCCCACCGCAATGACAATTTTTATCTCCGTTCCTCTCACAGTCCTTTCTCGTAAAAATCACAGTATCATCGTCGGACCTGGCCCCGGTTCGGTATTCCCTATTCAGTCCCGTGCCCGCTCGTTCCCTCGGTCAGTGCCGCGGCCGGCCGGGGAGCAGCTGGCTCCTCGTTCGTCCGGTACACACAAACACAGCTCCGCGCGGTGGTCAGAGAGTCGATCGAAGGTCACGCGAGGAGAGACCATTCACGACGAGAAGGTGGAGAAAGAGATCGGGGGCTTGGCTCTTTCTCTCTCGGTCGGCTCTTTAGCTCGCTCTCTTCCAACCAGCAGCAGCAGCAGCCTCGGCCGCGATGCCGTGCCGCCGAGTCGTCGAGTCTCGGTAACTGACCTACGACAACGATTCGTTCACCCCGCGTGGCGCGCGCTCGCTCGTCGAGGCTCTCTCTCCGCGCTCCCTCGTCGTGCGTGCGTTTTTCGTTTATTCCTACTTGTCGTTCCCCGCTCGCGGGATAAAGATTGTCGAGCGGCAGGCCGGACCGGGGCGGCGCGCTGCGCTACCGACCCTACCTTCATTCACGACCCGGTCTCGCTCGACCAGCCCGCTTAACGTCCGGCGTCGACCGGATCGATCAACCGCGGCCCCCGCCTCGGACGATCACTCACTGTAACGTGTATCAAGTACGCCCGGCGATATCCGATCGAAATATCTGCGGTCCAATTTATACGGGAGCCCCGTGTATTCGTATCGCGTGAGGCTCGCCCGCATCGGGGCTCTCACGGGAGTAAGGCGAGGTATAACAGGCACGCGAGAGAACCCTTATTCACCGCACTTCCGGGAATTCCCACGATCCGCGCCGCACAACTACGAGCCGGAAAATCGGTGGGCAAAAAATAATAATAACAAAATTTATATATATATATATATGTGTGTGTATTATCCAAGGGAATTCCTCGACCTCGATGGCGAAGCGGGCGCGAGGCTAGCGGCGGAGAACCGAAGGTCGTCCGCGAGACTTGTCTGCCGGACGACCGCACTCACTGCTCGCGATTTATAAATCTCGGGCGTTACCTCGTTGACGGGTCGAACGGTCGGTGCACTCAGTTCGTTTTTTTTTTTTTTTTTATTTCACGATTGGTAAATATCCTGCGGTTCGGCTCCCGAAGTCCTGGATCGTTGAACGGCGAAACTTTTTTTTTTTGTTTCTTCTTTCTTTAATTTTTATTAATTTTTTTTAAATGGCAAGCCGATGGGCAAAAAGCGAAGGTCTCGCCCTGTGATTCAGAGTCACACTTGCGTCGATCTCCCGGTTCGGAATTGTACAGAGAGAAGCTCCCGGATCGGTTCGTACGGTTGCCGGGACGGCAATGGCCCCGCGACGGTGGTTTTAGCGCCGCGACGGCGAGCAGGGAACGGGTTGGCTCTCCCACCGCTCGCGCCGCTGCGCTCGACGCGACCATCGCCGTGAATCCCCACTTCCACTCGAGGACTCTCCGCGCGCCGTTTGCATCCCCCCCACCCTGACGGCGAACGCGGGCAGCGGGCGCGCGAGCCCCCTCGTGCATTTCTCTCCGGCTACTCTCTTACCTCTTTCTCGGCTCTGTCTCATCATCTCGTCGCACACTTTTTACAACGAGATGGAAAGAAAAATAAAAAGACATAACACCGGCCAGCGAGATCCTTTCCCTTACAGCGGACACATCCTCGTACCACGCGCAGCGCGGAATAGAGATGAGCCGAATAACTCGGGATATTTCGTTTCGACGAAAAATCCGCCCAGTATCCCTGTCTTCACGAGTCCGGCGAGGAAGGTAGGACGGATCGGACGAGGGGCTCGCAGCACGTGAGAACAGCCGGTTATTTATTTCGGTGGGTCGAACCCCGCATGGCCGAACGTTCATCTAGATTCTCGGACATGCGTAGGCGTGGAGATCTCGGAGATGCTGAGAATAATATGTATATGTATGTATATGAGGTATTCCATACCAAATCGACCCGAGTCTGACTCTTCGCATCGTAGATTTGGCCTGCGATTTTTTATATTATTGACCCAACTATCAAAAGCAGTCAGATATTTTTTTAGATTTGTTTACATTGGTTATGATTATAGGATATCGCTTGACTATTTTTATATGCGATTCTGCATTTTTTTTATTTCAGATTTTTCCCAAGAGTTTTTTTTTTATTTGACAGAAACTCTTCGGCGAAAACTAAAAAAATTCCGAAAAATGCGGGGTTGTATCTAAACATGGTCCAGCGATGACCCATAATGGACTAATTTTTTCTTATATTTTTTTCTCTGTTTTCGTCGAAAAAAAATTCAGAAAAACAGAAAGTTAGGTCGGTTCACTCTGATTCAAATCTCGAAAATGTACATATGTAACGCATGATTTTTCAGATGTTTTAATTGTGGCCATCAATAAATTCCTTTTTGTTAATTATAAGAATTTACAAACGGTCTGAAAAAATCTAAAAAAAATATTAGAGTACTTTTGAGAGTTAGTTCAATCATATAAAAAATCGTGGGCCAGATCCAAGACCCGAAGGATCAGACCCGGGTCGATTTGGTATGAAATACCTTATACATATCACCCTCGTTCATTCCGTAACTGCAGTCGGAGGGACGTCCGTCGAATACTTTTTATTGCTACTTTTATTTTAATTTTTTTTCCCCTGCCGGCAATATTAATCTCCGAATCGCGATTCCCATGTACAAGATGAACCGTTGCGCGCGCAGCTCTCTCTCGGCGGAACTTACATTTCCACCGGCGAGTACTCGCGGATCGAGAAACCGATTATGAAACCGCAGAGAAGCAATATCGGGAGAGTCGTCCCTTTGATGTTCGCGGACCGCGAACCCAGTGCGTCTCCACTCTCACTCTCGATTAAATTTCGTTTTCTCGTAGGCAGATACAGCGAAGACACATCGGTCTTTAGGAGCGGATATTTTCGTTTCGGGTGCTCGTCTGGCGCTCCGGCTCTCTCGCGAATCCCTTTCGATTCGTCGCCAGCTGGTCTCTTTATTTCTTGACTGAGGCTCGGCAGACTGTCGAACAGACGGACTGGAGAGGGAGGAAGAATGAGAGTCGGAGACCCCGAACGATAAAACCAGTGCGGGAGGAAGTGCTATATATATTGTACGGGACGTACTGTAAAAACGACCGAGGGGCGCTCGGGAACTTGGCGCTCGGTGCTTGGCACGGTGCCTCGCCTGACCTCAGTCAGGCCAAGCAAGAATCCCCTTCCCACTCCCCCGCTCCCCCACCATCAGCTGCACGAACACGGAAAAATTATGGTAAACATCGGCGAAAAAGGAAGCGCGGCGGAGACTAAGGAAGAGAAATGCTGAAGGATTATTATTCGAAACGAAGCCAAACACGAAACTTTGTGTCACGCTGATATCTTTACTCTCCGATGTGGTTTACGTTCGTAATATTTTTTTCTTTAATTAAATTTTTTTTTTGTCTTTGCGCAACAACGAGAAATGATTACGTGAAACGGGGTCGGGGCGTACGGTGACCTCCTCATCGCGAGTCAATTTCCTTTTTGTACTTTCTGTTTATGTGTGTGTGTGTGTGTGTATCGTTAAGTTCGAGCGATCGCAATCGCATGGAATTACATATCGGCCGGTGCGAGAGAGTACGCGCCCTGCGATAATCGATTCGACGAATTCTCCCGATCGATCTTGGTTGCACACGAGCCCGAGAGACTTTCCCAAGCTCCGGACAACGAGCGGGATGGATACACATTCGGTGAAAGTGTATCGGACGCGTTCGACCGATCGATCGAGAAATAAATATTTCGTCGGCCCGGGCGGAAGTGTTCGTCAAGTCTGCGGGCCCGGGCCGGTCCTTGCGCGATCTACAAATTTCCACACGGGCATTGTGCGTCGGATGAACGATGGAGATCGAGAGGAGACCCGAGACCGCCATCATCGACCGGCGAGTGCCTCGTAAAACGTGCGGTGAGAGTTAACAACGCGGTAGCGCGAACTTTACGATTCTTTTTTATTTTTATTTTTTTCCCCTTTTTTTAGAGACTACGGTGGGATGCGAAAACTTTGAGCGATTCGGGGGGGTTTGGCCGATAGTGAGAGGAAGCCTACGGGTAAAAAAGACTTTTAATTCAGCTTTCGCGGTCTCGGCGAACGATGGAAAGTGTGAGGAGAGCGACGGACTTTTAATTGCCCGAATGATTTAGAGATTGGGAGGAAGAGTGTGGAAGAGGAAAGAGGCAGATAGGAGGGGGGATGGGGGGGTGGGTTTGCACGTGGAACGTCGAGATAAGAGGTTCCCGGAAATCGTGTCTGCCGCTATGAAAGGGCCTCTTTCTCCTCGTCTTTCCTCGAGCTCCTCCATTCCACCGGTGCGAGGAGAGGCGTCGAGGTGCACACGTATTTTAGACTCGTCCTCGGTGTAGGGTGATTAAGGGCTCACACGAGTACCACGGCGGAGTTCCGAGCGTCGGCGCTCTCTGCTGGAACCCTTTGCCTCGGGAGAGACCGCCTTGAACGTTTTGTTTTTCCCCCCGTTCTTTTTATTTTATTTTTTTTCATCGCCGAGCGCGCCCGAGAAACTCTAAAGTTACGATATCCGTATAGGAAACTACTTGGCCGCTTGTGTGCGCAGCCACGACGGAGATGTACACAGTGTAGCCTCTGTGCGGCATGCAAAGATGTGCACCTGGTGCGCATACTCGAGAGCGGAAGCTGATAAGACTCGCAAACACCTTCGTTATGTACGTTTTTTTTTTAAGTTCTCGTACAGAGATTAGAAACGCGCACACGTAACCGGGGGGGGGGGGGGGGGGGGGGGGGGCGGGGGGGGGGGGGGGGGGGGGCGGGGGAGGTAGGAAATCGATAGCGATCGATGAGTTGAGCAACCGTGCACTCGCAGTGTCATGCGATGGTGCAATCGAGGCTGTGTCCTCAAACCGTGCGTTTCCGGACGCGGAGGGCCCGAGCTCGACAGAATGTTTAGATAGAACCGTGCGCGGAGACGTGTGTGGTACAAACGCTCGAACGATTACTCCCGAGGGGTCGGTATGTCGGCCGGAAGTCCAGTGGACGCTCGAACGATCTCCGGCGTCCATTATAAGCAGTCGCTGTGACTCCGAGCGGGCCGCTCCGAGCGCGACAACTCGACTCTCCTCTAACCCCTCGGGTCAGCCTGTTTATTGTGTTTGCGATGGGTCAAATGAACCTCCGTAGAGGTTGGCAAAAATTGCCGTTGCCGATGGTATTTCACATCGTCATGGCGGGGTATTGGTAAAAGTTTTCAACTAGCAATAATCGCACCTCGGTAGAACCTCATTGGTTACGATATCGCCACTGCGCAAAGCTAAGGATAGCCGAGAGTCGCGGAGCTCTTGTACCCTTCCAAGCGCCGCTTCGCTTGCGAGACGCGCCGCTGGCGCTCGCCATCTGACGGACGGCGGCGCAACTACGGACGACACGAGTCAGCGCTTCCTCGCGAAAATTTCATTATGCATTCCTCGTCGCTGACACATTATATTACATTCCGTTTATCTATTCTCATTCCATAACGATGTAATTGCATTGCGTGTCACATTCTCATAGTCGCGCGATTATGGTTTGAGCCAGCGAGAGAGAATGATCATACCGCAGCTCCTTTACACTCGTTTCTCCGTGTAACGACTTAATTTACGGTAGGATCATAAAGCGGACTCGGCGTATATTACGACGGGATAATTATCGAGTAACCCGCCACCGTAAGGGGAAACCCGTTATACAATGTGCGTCGGTTGTTCGTAAGAGCGGCGAGTGTGCGACGACTGCGAGGATTGTGTCGTGCTGAGCGCATCCTCCTTTGGCTCTACCCGGTGCGGTTGGATCGTAACGTCGTAGGAATTTCTAAAAGTCCCGGCCGCAGCGTCCCAACAATATTATACCCTAGGAATATTCACCGACACTTATTATTACGCCTCGTGTGAAAAAATAAATAAAAATAATATATAAACGAGGATATTTATATCGGAATTCCTTCGGGGAATTCACGATAGCTCCCGATAGCTCCGTGAAACCCTTGACGATCGAGTATTCCGCCGGGAGTTTACTGAGAATATATGTTCAATCTGCATCGCCATGCAGTATCTCGCACGATACTCGTGGAATCCCTCCTCATCCACACCCCCCGCCCCTCTCTCATAACGCGGCATATATGCTCGCCCTCGCAATACAAACAGCGATCATCTCGCCGATGAGCCGGTTATACTTTGTAAACTGGTTTTCCTAGAGAGTTCCGTCCTCGCGTGATTTTACACCTATCCTATCTCGTGTTCTCGGGGAGAGGGGGGAGGGGGAGGTGATAGCGTTGCATGCCGAGAGCAACTCGAAGGCATCATGTAACTTTCAAGGGAGTCAATTCTCCGTGAATAATCATCCAGGTGAGTCTTTTAAACGGTGTTCTCAAAAGACTCCGAGAATAAAAAATATCGCTGTCTAACTCGAAGATTGAACGAGTGAAAAAATAAATGTCTTATCGCACAATGTACATCTATGGTAATACGAGAAGTTATTGTGGCGAGAGAAAGATGAAATCTACCCCGATAGCCCGAAGCGCGGAGTTAAGAGAATTATAAATGAAGAAACAAAAATCGCGCATGCGCACTAAATCACGGTTCGAGAAAGTAATTCGTATAATTATCAGTCGAAGGGCGATGATTATAGAAATCAGGTGTTCGAGGGCAGCCAGTGGAGAGGGTAAATTTTAAGTTTGTTTCGAGGAGCGAATCCAATCAATTAACTACGGAGCGTGGGGCTCGAAGTCTCTCGCGCATGCGCCCTGCAGCGAGATGCAAAGAGTTAGACAAAAAAAATTGCAGATTGCAGCCCCAAACGGTGGAACGGTCGAGGATGTTTCTACCGTAGGCAAAGTGAGAGGGAGACTTTGACTTCTTCCACATCTCCTAGGGCCCTCCTTCTCGCATATTTCACGTTCGTTTTTCTCGCGAGGGGGGGCGGGGGGGGGGGCGGGGGGAGAACACTAGGGACTGCTCAAGGTCGATGGACCATCCGTGCCCGCCACTAATAATTATCGCGAGCTGTTGGCTTCTCTCTGATTCCATTCGACCCTCGCGATATTTCGAGGAATCATTAAATTTGGAGAGTGATAAAAGTAGAGCTGGGCGAATACTTCAAGTACTTGAAGTACATATTTTGAGGTACTTCGTGCGAACAGTGTTCGTATAAGTTTCAGAGAAATGAGAAGAAAGTGCAAGCACTTCTGGATGATATGAAATTCCGAAAAAAAACCAAACGTATTAAATGTGCTGAAAAGATTCATTTTGACTAATAATAATATCGAAATGTTATTAACAAATTGATGAAAAATGAAATTAGTTAAAAAAATCTTCGGGAAACCTAACTTTTTTTTAAATGAAAATGATTCGTTCATTCATCTGAATACGTATGAATTTTCTCAGATCTTTAAATTCACATTCAATTTCGTGACCTTTCGCACATTTTTTCCAGACAGAAAACAAAAATGCAAAGTGAATTGAACAATCTAAAAAAATTCATACGTATTCAGAAAAGTGAACGAATAATTTTCATTAAAAAAGTTAGCTTTCCGAGAGATTTGTTGAAACAATTTAACTTCAGCCCCGCTTTGCCGCGCTTTCCCTTTCGTAAATACCTGCTCGGAGTACGTATCGTAGTACCGAGTACCGGGTCGGTGCGGTACCGGAGTACCGCATTGGTGTTAGGTAAGACTCGGGTACCGAAGCGCCGGATACCGAGTGCGTATTTATGTACTCGACTGCATAAAAGCACACTCGGAATTGCTGGGAGTATTCGCCAGCCGCCGACTACAAGAAGATCGACGACACATTAAACCAGTACCGTAACGCGAGAGGCGATCGGCAGATAAAAATATTTATGTTGCCGCCTCGTCGGTTGTAATCCTCTTCGGAAACCAGAGAACGATGGACCGCGCGGACATGCGGGCATCCGGTCTCTCGGCTCAATCCCGAAATTGCTACTCGAGTGGCACATGCACAAGAGGCCCCGATGACTCACGCGTCTTCGCGACGAGAGAAAGAGATCCAGCTCCCCGATAACGAGGCATACCGATGTACCCCGAGCGAGATCCCTCTAGAGTTACAAGGAAATCCGCTGTACGTATGATACCCGCAAAAACTGTCCCCGGCGACGAGGATCCTGCGCGGTTGAGGCCGAGAGAACGAGACGGCGATGCCGGTGAGAGTCCCGCGATCTCGAGAAATGTAAATCGATAGATTCCAGAGCGTATGTGTGGAAGGCGAAGAGCCAATGGGAGAACCTTCCCGGTACTCTAATGTTGCGGACACGAACTGCCTCGACTTTCCAAGTTCTCGTTCCATTTGCCGCAAAGACCCGGCCAGTTCTCAGCCTATAATCTACGATATCTATAACTTGGCGGCCTCCTCCCCTTCCCCGCGGGTCCCCGCGCTAAACCCCCGATGACGATCCGCGAACCTACGATGATAATCTAATCTCTCGGATCTACGATACCGAGCGAGCGAGGCCTCTCTCTAATTTCTTCCTGCGCATGCGCGAACCGACGCTCGCTCCGAAGATATGCATTTCGTTGATAAAAAGATAATTGCGCGGCGATCGAGCTTCCCGGGTAATGCATATTGCCGGAACCGCGGTTGCATCTGTGCACACACGCTAGTCTATGAAGACGCCGGTAGGGCGCTCGGGGAAACATCGACGTTTACACGAAGGTTCACGGGCCTTGACGGGAGAGCCTGACGGACACCAATCGGATCTCCCAGCCCTCAATCATTGTCAATCAGTTCGGTACGAGGGACCGTTACTACCACCGCGCGAGCCCGTGGACCAAGACCCGGTCTCTGTTTGTCTATTCTACTTCTTCGTTTTCCTTATCCTTGTTCTTCCTCCTCCACTGGGTCGTGTGTCACGAGGTTTACCCGTTGTGTCTACACACTTCTTCCACCGCTCAAACTATATCTATATATCGATATACATATATATACACATTCATATGTGTGTACATATATATAAACACATTTATATATGTCTATATATATATACAATATAATACTCGCGTCTTGTACAACAGAACTGTACAACGGAGAGTAGCAGCAGATACACGCCTACCCGTAGGCGCGCATAGCGTACACAGAGCTCTATCGGAAGGGTGTTCGCCATCGCTATTCTCTCCTCGCATGTATACAGAGAGAGGCTCCTTCCTTGTTGCATTCTTAGTTATCCTCCGAGCCGTGGGGCCACACGATCTTCTCGTGTCTCAGTACCGTTTTTCCGACGTTAGGTGTATACAGAACGGTACACCCACGACGCGACTCCTCGCAGAGTATTGCTTCGAGCTGTAACCCTTTCCTCCCGCCCTCCCACCACCCGCCCCTCAGGCCAGTGTGCAAGCAGATATGCGAGGTCCACGCGCGGCATTTTACTCGCACGGGACTCTCCGTCCGATACCACGAAAATATTCGACGTCTATTAATCGCAGCGGGCATGTCGGGAAGGGGACGCGTATGCCGTGTATGTTTGGAAATCAGATCGCCCCGGTATTATAAACCAACGGCGGAGCCGAGATAGCGGGGCAATAGATTTGCGTATACTGTATTAGGCGTGCGTCCGTCCCGCAGTCAAAGAAACGAACGTACTTCGCTAACAAGCTACCCGCGTTGAGAAACGGCTGAGAAAATGTCATGCCCACGCCGTTCCGTGTTTATATTATTCAGTCGCGCTGGGGATAGCGTGAACTGTTCCGCTTTCGCGGGGACACGACGAAAAACACACACGGAGCTTTGCTGCGTTTTGCGAACGGGAATTCCGTTTAATTTACTTGTTTTATCGCGACACTGGGACAAACGACTTTTATGAAATAAAAATTGTAATTAACCCTTCGCGGTCGAACGTATTTCATCGATCTTGGTTGTCGCGCTGGGTCGATTCTACTCGGTTCATTTTTGAACCAGTATTGTGAACAGACTGTCGGTTGGAAAAATTTCAAAAAATTAGGGAACATACTTCAAACATTCTTGTTGATGTATGAATTTTTTTTTAATGAGCAATCAAATGTCAACATATTTTAAAAAATTAATAAAGAAGAAAAAAAGCGTAGAATCCCTGGGTAGATTTTACCCAGGGTGACCACAAAGCGTTAATAAAATGAATAAAAAGTAATAATAGGCGAGTACGCTATCGATGAGTCGGATTCTCAATTAAGGAATGATAATTGACGAAAATAAGAAAAATAATAATTTAGGACACAGGATAAACAGCGATTCGAGTCAGAGCCTCGGAAATTAAAGCCTACGACCTATATAGAGCGAATGGGGTGAACGTAGTAAATATGGCTCGGTCCATATATCATGTACGTGTCGATCAGGATGGCTCATTTATTCTCCACTATTACCCCAAAACTGTCAAACCAACAGACTATAAATAAACCCAAAAAAAAAAAATGCTCGTATCTCACAGAATCTTCGGAACGATCAGTTTATCGAATACAGTTCGTTCTCATGTGATAATAAACTACAATTGTGCGTGGGTATGCCGCAAGTCTCGCTGATTCAATCCTCTCCAATTGAGCGCCCAAGAGACGACTCTTCGTCGTAGACGTCTTTGTGGCTGCCCAAAGAGGGGGAGGCGGGGGGGGGAGAGGAGGGTCGTTGATTAATTAATTAAAGCGCGATGCGGGACTCCGCGTAGGAAAGGGGGGGAGAGCCGAGAGAACGATGAGCCCGTTTACCGTACACACTGTACAGTATGCATGTGCGTCTGTCGTCGAATCATCGCCGAGGAGATAATGGACTCCACTGTGATGCCGGCTGAACGCCCATCAGTCCCATTATCGTGTTCCTTCCCTCGCAACCCTCGCGCGTACTTGGTTCGCTCACAAGTATTGATAATCCGATCTGCGCCGGTTAACCACCGAGTGAGAGTCGCTATCTTCCCGTCTGACCCTCGCGTTCAGCGACTCCCGCGCGCGATGTGCGTGCGCGTCTGTGTATCTCCGAGCGGTTCACGACCCTTGAGAGGGTTGAGAGCTCACCCGGATAGCGGAGAGTGAGAGTGAAGGCGAAAGTGAACGAGCGACAGCAGGAGAGGCTGCTGGAACTCGTTTGTGGAACAACCGAGGGGGTTTGCGCTCTCCTCGAGTGTTAATCCACTCTCGTGATGCTCCGCGAGAAGGGGTTGGCCCCGACGATCGAAACCAAACGCGGAACTGGCTAATAAACTGCGGCATGAAATTTTTACCGAGGATTTTCTTTAAGGAGAAATTTGGAAATGATTTGAATGTAAGGTGATGATTGTAATTGATGACTCACCTTTTCGGATGCAGCGGTCTTCACCCTCCCGAGCAATTCCGCAGCCGGCGACAGGTAAGACTTTACGAAGTTCTCGAGATTGCCGTGATATGCGCAGACGAGAATGTCCCGGGCCTGTCTCGTCAGAAGATCGAGAACCCCTTCGCCGTAGATGGGCCCGAGGAGGGTCCGCACGAGGGAGGCCACATCGCCTCGTCCCTATTTATTAAAAAAAAGAACATTTTTTTTACGACATATTTTAGTCTAGATTATTCATTATGTTGTATTGCATATACAAATTGTTTATTCCTCGTGTTTTCGGTTCATTACTTCTATCTTCTGCGTAAAGGAGTTACTCTGCCAATAAATAAATTTTTTAAAATGTAAGAAATAAAATTATTAAAATTATTGCAACGTGAAATAATTGATCTACCGTCTGTGTTTGCATAGTCCATAAAAAAAGAAATATTGAACCGTAAATAAATAAAATTTCAAAACTTTAAACAAATAAAACTATACGGATCATTGCACCATGAAATAATTGATCTACCGTCTGTGTTTGCATGCTCCAAATTCACTATCAATATTTAATGCACTCTCATACAAAATATAGACGGTCGAGGACGTACGGAGTACGCCTCGGGGAAAAAAAGGGGGAGCGGACGCCTCAGGGGTTCGAAACTTTAAATCATCACGATGAATACGCGTAATTTCGAACTCCCGCTGTTGCGAACGATGGATATATCGCGTTCGTCTCATAAATATATAGGAGTTTGAATATCGAAATAGCGGCGTTATTATGCCCAAGTTGGGAAAAATCAAATAATGAAAAATCACGACCGCGAGATCTATCGCTCGTATAATTTATACCCTAGGATATTCGCCGCAGCAAGTTCTGCTCTCTGTGTTCTACGATACGTGCAAATTTTCTCACTTGTCAATTTTTGCCTTCGTTTCGCCGATCTTGCGATCTTATCTTGCGAATTAAATGCCCAAGTGTGTGTGTGTGTGTGTGCCGGCGATTGCGAGTCGATTATCGGGCACGATATGCTTTCCCACGGGTGGTCGGCCGCGGCGTCGACGGGTTATCGAGAGAGTCTCTGAACTGTGCACGGGCCCGTTCGCGTATTACCGACCTATGATGTCCGCGCTTCAAAAGAGCGCGGAATCCGCGATTGCCGCGGGAATCGCGCCAGTATTTTTTTTCCACGGTACTTTTTTTCCCCCATGGAATACAATAATATCTATGTAAGCCGAGGAAGTCTGATTGCGAATCAATCAAACTATTATCATAATTTCGGACATTTTTTTTGGTACGGATTTTTCGTTCATTTTTTTTTTAATTCTCACATTTAAGGTAAATTATGCGCAGATGAATTCGAAATTCTGTACTAAAAGTACATTTTACATGTGAACGCTATGGAGCAAGTTTTGCCAGAATCGCGCCAATATTTTTTCCACGATACTTTTTTCGCCCATGGAATACAATAATAAGTATGTAAAACGGCGTAGTCTGCTTGCGAAGCAATCAAAGTCTTATCAGGATACCGGACAATTTTTTTATTACTGATTTTTCGTTTTTTAACAAAAATTTAACATTAAAGTTAAAGGATGTGCCAATAAATTCGAATTTCTGTACCAAACGTACATTTTACATGTAAAAGCCACGGAGCAAGTTTTGCCGCGATCCGAAGTCTCTGAGAGAAGTTATTCCATTTTCGGACGGAACGGACAAACGGACAGACAGAAGTGAGAAATTGCTTCCTTTCCATTCTAGGACCTAGAAAACATATTTCTGGACCACGATCCACCGGTCCATTTATTTTCAATTTAAAAACCTTCTCTCCATATACAAACCTCGTTATGTGATGCTATAGTACGAACCCGAGGACGAGAAACAGACCTCTGCCCTCGCAAGTTTCGCCGCGATCCGAGGTCTCTTCGAAAGGTTATCCGAAGTCTCTCACAAAGGTCAAATTGCGGCCGAGACAGACAAACGGACAGACAGAACTAAGAAATTCCTTTTTTCCATTCTAGGACTTGCTAAACATGATTACGAACCACAATCCATTTCACATTTTTTCGGTCCTCAAAACCTTTCTTCACAAACTTTGTTATGCGATGAGAAAGTAAGAACCCGAGGACGAGGACGAACCTTTGAAACTCTTCGAGTACCGGAGATTTCTCTCCCCCCGATGTGGGTGCATTGTGTATCGGAAGTGCACGAGATCCAGCGCGGCGTCGTCAACATTGCGGTTTAGTGCAGCTGCGAGGTGCCTTTTACACGGGGTCCGGTGTGTACCTTACGGTACACACTTACGGGGACACGTTCGCGTAGTGTGTGCGCAGCCCAGTGCCTGCAGAGTCCAACGGGGAATCTCCCGGTAACGCTCGGGTATCGACCGCCCACGACAGCGTTTCCGCCCTCATTGATGCACCCCGAAGTCGCGACGCCTCTCCAGCATCTCGCGCACATAATTGTAACGCGAGTGCCCGCACCCAGCAAAAAAAATGTATTGACTGCCACCGCATATTAAGATTAAGTAAAATATTTATTTGATTTAAATAAATATTTATTTCATTTAAGTAACTTAATATTTATGTAGGATCGCAATTTATAATGAAAAAGTTTAACAGGAAATGAACGATATTTTATTTGATACAGGGTTCCGAAAACCACGTCTATCTTATAACATTTCTTTTCCGCAAACTGTCGCTTTCAACAAGACGTTGCTAGGCAACCACTTGCGACTTGGTATTCAAGCTGTGAACCTATCGGTCCCACACTCGGCCATCCTGCCTTCGGTATCGCCCTGGAACATCAATGCGACATGCTGATGCCTTGAGTGGAAATCCTATATCAGTCTGTATCAAATAAAATATCGTTCATTTCCTGTTAAACTATTTCACTATAAATGGCGATCCTACATTTATAAATAAAAAAATTAAATTATTTACTTAATTAAAATAAATAATTATACAAATCAAATAAATATTTTACTTAATCTTAATAAACGCTGGCGATCAAATAAATTTTTTTTCTGGGTGCGATCTCTCCACCGGCGCGTTCTCGTTTCGTGACAAAGTCCTCCACCCGCCCCGTATCGTTTATTGTCTCTCGCGGCGACGCAACAAGTACCGTTTTCCGGGCTCTCCCGAGGAGGATCGCAAGAGCGCGGACATGTGCGGCTGGAAAGTTCAGGGAATATTCCCGCCCGGCCTTCCAGCTGGGCACGGAACAAGGAAGAGGCCCGAGCACGCGGTTGAGGAGAGATAAAGAGGCAGTGCGCACTCCGATATCGTCCTGATATCGTGGGAATAACGCATTCTCGGCTGTGCCAGCTCTCTCGCCGTGCCGGCCAGGAAAATGTACACATATAAATTTTCTCCTCTCTTAAAAACACAGAACGAATCTCTGAAAGTGGCCAGCGGGGACCCCACACGCTCGGGCTCGGCACACAGTACCGGTGTTGCTGTTTTATTTAACGAGATGATTTATCGTTTTCGTAACAAGAGGCGTTGCTCGGGAGGCAGAGGACACGCGTCCGAAACCGTGTCAATATTAGCCGAGATAAATTTATGGGCATCGAAGGGAATGGGCTCCACAAATGTTGCGTGTGTGCACAAAGGGACGAGGGGCTGCGCGGCTCGCTGCGGAAGCGGAGGGTGCGGGAGAATAGGATAAAGGGCTCGTTAGGGTTTTCTTTGTTTTTTTTTTCTTTCTTGTTTATGTTTCGCTGCACCGCGACGGATCGAGGAACTTCACGGTAAGATAATAAATTTATATTGTTTGAATTGAAAATTATACTTTTTTCGGGATTCAGAGATATTGAGAAGTGTGAGATTTAATTCAATATTCATTTTGGTGTCGAACAATGTAAGATCGGTGGACCGTTGTGAAGGAGATGCATAGATTGTTTTTTTTACTTTAAAAAAATATATAATTTTCGATATTCGTGCAAGCTTGAGGAGGCAAGCAGAACGCGCGCTCCGACAGCCCGAGCGTCGAATGGTGGGGTTCGATGGGGCAGGTGCACGAGCATTCCGGACGAGCCACCCGAGTCGCTCGTTTCCTTTCGGCGCCGCGTCCCGTTTAGATGACGTCGTTACGTTGGTATTTCGATACCTTTTGCATTTTTTTTACCGCAATCTAACATCACCCTTATAACAGCGTAAGAGAAAAAATTAAGAAGACCAATGTAGCCAGAAAAAAAATTGCTGCGCGAATTTCCATATCTGCAGGCTCTCGGAACATTCGAAAACAATAGCTGGAAACGAGCTCGAACTTGAAGAAATTTTTATTTTTTATTTTGGATTGAATTGAATTGAATTTGTGTTGAATTGAATTGAATTTGTGTTGAATTGAATTGAATTTGGGGTGAATTGAATTGAATTTGGGTTGAATTGAATTTTTGAGTTTTTTCGTTGAATTTTTTATTTTTGGTTTAGATTTCTGAACAAAAAATAAAAAATAGCCCTCTCGAGCGATGCAACAGGAGATTCTCGCTGACAGTTTCGCTTCGCAAATTGAAATCGAGCACTCGCCGAGTGTTCCGCGAAGCGAAGAATCCGAACGAGCGAAGGGAAGGAAGTGAGGAAGTAAGGAGAAAGGGGGGAAGGGTCGAGGGGCCCTCGATTATCCTCTCCCTTTCTCCCATCGATCTCGGCTCCATTCATTCGCTCTCGCTCCCTTCGCACCCCTTTCCCCGCCTTGCCACAATCTATCTCTCATAATCTCTCGCTCCGTTTGATCATCGTCCGCGTTTCTGTGCCCGCGCCGCACGCTGTGCCGCACCGCCCAGGGTGCCAATTTGCATTTTCGGCGAGGCGAAAACGCGCTCCGGCTCGGGTTGTGCGGGCGGGCACAGCGGTATCACAGCCGCTGTACCATCTTGTACCGCAGTTGGCTTGTCCGCGTCCAGGGCGAACTCTCTCGCGCTCGATCAAACGCCCGAGATCATATTCAACGGCTCGTGATTAATTGCTGCCGGGTATTATAGTATGCGCGCGATACACACGGTATTCATCGCTCGTCCGACCGCCCGGCCGAACAAAGATTCTATCGTCCTCGTACATCGCATACGCGCACACGAGAGTCGAGAGAGAAACTCTCGGACCGTCTCATCGGCGAATCATTATAAATCCCGGACGGATTCGCGTCCAAAAATGAAATCGATTAAATCTCGCGCGACAGTACGCAGCATCGTCTCTCGCGTGTTAAGTTAGTCCTTGCGAATGGTGCTCACTTCGCATAAGTTTCAGAGAAATGAGAGGGAATGCAATCTCTCAAGCGATATAGTCACAATTGCTAGATCTGTGTCTGAGCATATTAAAGGTGCTGATAAGATTAATTTCGCATAATAATAATTCCAAAATGTTATTAACAAATTGATGAAAAATTTAATTGTTCAAGAAATCTCCTGGCAACCTAACTTTTTTTTGTGAAAATGTTTCGTTTACGTTTCTGAATACGTATGCATTTTTTCAGATGTTTAAATTCACTTTGATTTTTTTTTATATGCGGAGAATGTGTGGAAAGTCACAAAATTCATACTGAATTTAAAAAATCTCAAAAGCTTCATACGTATTCAAAAAACTGAAAAATTATTTTCATTTTAAAGAAGGTAGATTTCCGGGAGATTCGTTAAACAATTTTATATTGCATCAATATGGTAATAACATGTTGGAATAATTATTATGAAAAATTAATCAATTCATCACGTTCAATACGCTTGATTTTATGTCAGATTTTTATAAAATCCAGAAGTGTTTGGAATTCCCTCTAATTTCTGTGAAACTTATGCGAAGTGAGCACAATACGCAAGATCTACCTTACCCGTCTTTCCTAATTGCTCGCAGTCGGTTCTCGCGACTTATGCCCAGCCGCTTAGCGGCACAAAGATCATAAAGAGAAACCTCTTTAAACCCTCTCACCGTATCTCCCTCTCCGTGTAATAACATGTAAAACGGGAATGATAAAGATGCGCGACGGATCTATCGCGCGTTGGAGTCGCCGCGCTTAACGGAGAGCGCATGCGCGGAGAACACAAGCCGCGCATGGGTTATCTCGTTTCCGTATCGATAACTCACCGCGCACGATCTCGCGCCGATCGCGACTTTTCTCGCTCGCGGAAATGACGCCCGGGCATATATCCCCGCCGCGACGCCACGCGAGAACGCCTTCTTGTGCGCGCCGAGAGCTCCGTCCGCGGGTCTATGCAGTTACGTCGCGTCGCGGAGGGGGAGCGACGCGCGTGGTGCAAACGTAACATAGGCACGGGGACGTCGACGACGACGCCGTCGAGTTCGGGGAGGACGACGAGAGCTTTGGCCTGCGCGGCGCACAACTCTGCATAAAACGCGACTCTCTCGCCGGCGTCTCTCGCGGTTGATTAATGCCCCGCGAGTTTTCATCTATCGCCGCTCTCTCGCGCGCATGAGTTCCATCCGCGACTCGGCTATTTATTCGCTCGGTCTCACTCCGCCGTGCCGAGAGCGGCGATCTCGTTTCTCTTACCCGGGACCGTTGCCTCCCCGACCACGGTGGTCCGGCGCATTATCGTGATTCGAAACGGCCCTCGCCGGCGCGGAGCATTGATGGATAATCGCGTGCGTCCTTCCTCCGTCTCTCTAATACACCCCGCGAGCTGCCCGCGTCTGTACCCTCGGTATTGTGTAACGTTGACGTATAGCTAAAGTTCGCCAATCGCTGCGGAGCTAATACAAGCGAGAGTCCTCTCGTCCACTTCCGATAGGTTTCGATGCGTACAGTCGCTGCACGGTCGCGGCGTTATACCACGTCCAATTAATGACGGGAGCGACCGCGCTCGACTGAGAGACGGAACAGCGCGCGGGTCAGAGGCACGGCGCACGCTGCCAGCCGGTCCGTATACGCGGAGACAAACTTACGACAATATAATCGTATGCAATCAATACGAATCGAGATGGGTCGCTGAAGCGGCGGAAGGGATGCGAGGGGGCACAAGAAGGGGCAAAAATCGGGGAGATCATGAGAGACGAAAGCGCGAGTGATGAACGCGCGAGCCGTACGCTCTCGAACCGTCTGGCGCTGATTCGGATGAGTAGAAAATCGTACCTCCAGACGTCCCGGTCACGATTCTCCGTGGCCGAAAGTTAACAGCTTCCCGCAACTGCGGAGCAACGTCGAGAAGTTACGCAAATTCGAGGTATCGAATTATCCGACGGGTCTCGCGCTCGCTTGTTTTGTCCGCTGCGAGCGGCGAGATCCGTCTTGCAAAAGATGAGGGGAATATCGCAGTGGGAGATTTTTTTGGAGCGGCATGAATCTTGTTATCGTAACTAATTTATCTACTTGTTAAGATAAATAGTCATATGGAAAAAAAGAAAAAAAAATAAACAACGAACATGACGGAGTTGGGGACAAACCGAGGTGCCCATCGTGTTCTACAGAAAAAAAATTCACAGGACCTTGTCCGAAGATTTAAATACGTCGAATATAGCCTTGAAACGAAAAAAACCATTTTTCAATTTTTGAGCCACTTTGGGAAAAACGTCGATTTTTGTGATTTTCGAACATTGATATCTCGGCTTCCCGATGGAGTTGGGAAAAAACCGAGGTTCCTATCGTGTTCTACGGGAAAAAATACACAAGATAGGCTCTTGTCCGAAGTTTTAAAAGCGTTTTATCGGGCAGTTTCAGGACGTTGAAAAACGCGAAAAATGGACTTGAAAGGGGTAGCCTTGCAATTTTTTTTATAATTTTTTTTTCTTTTTAAAATATTAACTGCCACGTATTCCAACGTATTTTTGCCCGCTGAACACGAACCCGCTGGCCTTTTCGGCCCAAACTACAGTGATACATTAATGGTCCCGATTTTTTCCACCACAAATCGCATTCTTGGGATTTAAAGGGAAAATATCGGCTTGGGTGTAAAATAATTCTAATATTCGTGAACAGCGGTAAAAATATATATTGAGTATATATTAAAATATAGGGACGGCAAATTATCTTGCTGCGGCTTCAAATTTTTTCCTGTAGCTGCTATAAATTCTTAAGGATCCATATTTTGCTGAAGTAAAAAAAAAAAAAATTGCGCGAATAACGGGAGAAAACTGTATCGCTCCAGGTACAACCCCGGGATATTTTGTTACGGGAGCAGTGTCGAGCTATCGCAAATAGACGAAAATGTAAGGCAAGAAACAATCGCCGCGACGACCCTGGACCACTTATGTAAAATCTGGGTCGCCCTATGACGTTGTCATGTATATATAGGTACGGTGGCATGCTTTATGTCTCTGCTCGCGCGCGACTGCGTCTCGGTGCATTCATGCAACGTACAAAGTGCATCCGGTGGGTGTGTCGCTCCCATAGCCCTCCACTATCTGTCTCGTCTCGTGACTGTTAATCTCTGTGTGCGCGGGCACGATCTGTGTGGCGCTTGTTAAACACCCTGTCGCAAGTCCATTGTAATAAACGCGTGACGGTGATTATAGCCATGCATCCTCGAATGGGCGACGAAAAGAAAAAAAAACAAGAAAAAAATTAACCTGAGAACCCAGGATGAATGAACCTCGAGTGACGACGTAAGCCGGACGAGGCATCGAGTGTTGAATCTGCAATTAGGCGCACTTGGAGCTCCGGCTCGTTTTGTGAGGGAAAATCATTTTGCCAAATAACAACAAAAAAACAACAAAAAAAATGGCGAAAATATTTTTATAATTTTCGGATCGCTGACAATTTTTAAAGAGGGAGCGGCGGAGAGAATTCTGCGCTATGCGTGAAGCGATACGGTTAAGCGAAGCTCGTACCATGTTTTCTGTATATATCTCCATCTTTTCATTGTATCTAACTTATATTTTTCCATTTTAATATACGTGAAAGTGTTAATTTTATACGAAGATTTTTAAAACATGTTCCTGTTATGATTGCAATACTACTCATAAAATGTAAAAGGGCTGGACCCGTTAAATAAATAAATAAATAAATAAATGAATTATTTATTGATTAGATTCCAATGTCGGCCAAAGTATTTTTTATCGATTGGAATCGTACATTGACATTCTGTGACGCGGTGTTTATTAACGGACACAAATACAAGTCCTACGTTTGCATGCACGGCACAGCTTACGCGGTACACGACGGCGCGAGAGTGTCTCGAAATTAAATGGCTCGCTCAACGCTTCCTTCTCTGTCCCGGGAGAGTTTCTCGAGTGGAGAACGCGCTTGTCTCCCGTACAGCGGAAATGTCGCCCGGAGCATTGCGGGTGGAAATGCAGATTGGGCGAGGCAAAGCACACGAGAGAGACGACGGAGGCTCAAGAAAGATATAAACAGACTCCGAACACCGAGCTATTACATGCACAGTGTAGAACCTGTACTATGTTTCACCGTTAAAACTACTCGGGAGTGGGAAAATTTGACGCTTTTATTAACACGAAGAGAAGTCAAAGCCCGAAGCTAATATTATCGTACGGGAGAGCGGGGCAAAATGGGGCAACGGGGCAAAACGGGATTTTTGGGCAAAACTAAATTTTCCAATAATTGTTGGATCGGACAAGGTGGCAAAACTGGGCAGAAAAGCCTGATGTACCCGATAGGGCGAATTCGGGCATCCAAAAATTATTGGAAAATGACGTTTTGCCC
>JAPYZC010001218.1:0-58262 GCA_030522665.1 Ichneumoninae sp. A BG-2022a | reverse complement strand
ATTTATTATTTATTATTTATTATTTATTATTTATTATTTATTATTTATTATTTATTATTTATTATTTATTATTTATTATTTATTATTTATTATTTATATTATTAAAATCGTACTATCTTACACTGAGAGATTACAAGATGGAACAGAAACCATAATATTGTTCAACGCTACGTGCCATAAAGCCCACACACTGTGCGTAAACGGCTGCGCACTGATTTTTCATGGGTTTGACAGCGATCTTAGAGTTGTCCGTTCTGCATAAATAGGCAGTAAAAGTTTGCGATAGTATTGGCTGTATAGATTTACTATTAACGAAGTTAAACACCCACGTCCCTTCTGTCGTGCAGTCGCGCACGTATAATAATACTTAGAGGCGATTATGATCGAGTAACTCTTTCCTTTCTTCAGCATCCAGCATTCATGTACCGTGTCGCTAGATCCGGCCGTGCTCGTTCACACGCTATGCGCTTGGGATTTGTCCCTGATTGAAAGAAAAATGAACGCAGCACGCTTCGATATATACACATTATATCATATACTGTAGTTGCACTATAATTAGGCAATTTTTTTTCTTTGAGTGCGGACACTCATGCGATGATATTATGCTCATTACCGAGAGTGAATATAATATTTGTTATCGTTATTTATTTGTCCCCTCAGGAGTTTCTTCAGAGACATTAACATTATTTTCAAAGACCCGTTTTTACTGCATACAAAATAAAAAAAATCTTGTTTAATGTATTTCATCAGCTTGCAAGGTAACACCGAATTAAGGTGAGGATGTTTTGTTTTATTCGCTAAAATTACCGCGATTTGGGGATTTTTTTATTTATCGAATCATGCAATCGATGAATTCCAAATCTCGTACGACAATTTATTGTTATTTTAGGTACTCAATATTTTTTTAGCATTTCTCGGATGAATCATGTGTGCTAACGCTCTTCAGTAACGACGTTGTGCGAAGATCCGTGATTGAAGTGATTTTTCCATTTCGCAAAATCTGAATAAAAAAATCGAATGGATTTTTTCTTCGTACAGATCCAGTTATAATCCGAGTCCACGGAGTTCTGCCGTAGATAAACAGCCAGCAAAGAGTATTCCATTGGAATTTTTTTTCTTGTTCTTGGAGAACATCATAGAAGTGCCGTTCGGACATTGATTATATATTACACCGGGAATTCCGTTCCTCTGGTGCCGGATTTCCCCCGGCATTCGGGCCGAATGCACGGGCCGGTTATCGCAATCACTGTGCGCAGTGGAACGGCCATTGGTGAAAGGCACTTCTGATTAATGACCGCTTCGATAAGGCAGGCGGAAAAATCGGGCATCGAGAGTATCAGAAATTTGCACGGTAGAATGAATAGTCATCATACCGAAAGAAGCGAACAATTAATACCAAGATATATTTTTTTTTCTGTACCATCACAAAGTACTATGACAACGTCTGCGGTTCTGCCAAGGTATCAGAAATTTGCACGGTACAATAGTCATCATACCTGGAGAAGCGAGCTATTAATTCCAAGATCTTTTTTTTCTTATACCATTATACAGTAAGGTAAACGTCCCAGTGGCGGCGCAAAGCATGTGTGCAAGAGAAAATAAATTATTTTTCATGCATGTACGGGAACTGGGACTTCGCCCTTAGGTGTGTGGCCACTTGTTCTTTTACCTTAACTGTGACGTCTGCGACACTTCTGCCAAGGTCAGAAAGTTGCTCGGTGTAACAGTCATCATATCGAAAGAGACGAGTAATTAATTCCAAGATATTATTTCTATACCATTAAAATACTTATTTGTATGGCAAGGACGTAGAAAGAGAGTTCTTGATGAGTGTGAAAATGACACACGAGCCGAGGGCGAGTCAGGACTTCCTTTTTCTACGCCCATGCCATTCACCCAATATTTCCTAACAAATTCACGAAAATCGCGCTTTTCGTTTTTGGAAAGTGTGCCCAGAGTGCCCAAACTTTACCGCACAAGTGCGTTACAAAGTACCATATTACGTTAGTACGCATGCGCAGTATGTTTCCCGCACGCGATGCAAAAAAGTGTTTTACGTGCACGCCTTAGGAAAATTGCTGCCACTACCTCTGCGATACTTCTGCCAAGGTATCCGAAATTCCCCGAATCAATGGCCTTGCGTGCCGAGCCCGGTGCCAAATGCACTCGTCGTCGTTAACCAGTTTCCCCGCGCACAATAACCCCCCAACCGGTAAACGATCCCACCGAGCGCACAAAAGCTTCGATTGCGAGACGAATTAACGATTGAACCATCACCGATTCATGCGAGGAGCGTAGATCAACGGTTACCGGTCCGGCGCACGCGAGAAATCGCGACGAGCCGTTTTCTCGGACCGGCGCTCCCGCCGGTCGCGATACTGTTGGCCTCCGCATGCGCGAACCATTATCTAAACGTTTTTGATCTTACCGCAACGATTTGTACCACGCACGTGGAGGTTCCCCGAAGCAATGCAAGCGGCATGAGAGCCAGATCGGGAATTAAGTAGAGAGAAAACGCGAACCCGCGACGAGGAGGACGAACAAAAAGGCGAAAACAAGGACTGGCTGTCCCTTGAGAAGGTGGACGTGGAAAGGGACGTGCACGATAGCGAAGGAGGCCAACGCGGCCCATGCGGTTTCATGCGGGAATCGCGGGAGCCGCACGGCCCCCGTTTCTATCGCTGCACCGCGTTCGCGAGCTCCGACCGGGAAGGAACGCATTCAGCGAACACGTGGTCATCTTTCACTCCTTGACAAATAGTCAGTGCTCGCGCGCCTCCCTTTTCTATGGGCTCCTCGGCTTTAGCGATTTTTGCGTTGGACCGAAGCGCTAACCGGCCGAGTCGATGGCGAAGGCACGGAACTTGGGGATCCCTCGGTGTCGTTGCCGCCGGCACGCATAATTGCTACGCGGCTCCGGGTATCGCCACGGGAATTGCGCGTAAATGCTCGACACCGAGCCGCATTCAGACGTCCGTCACTCGCAGCGGGTCCCGCTGGGTCGTTGTCGTCGGCATCGTCGCGTATGGCCGGTATCTCCGCCGCGGCAGAGATCCGATCTCCAGGCTCCTGCGAAACGAGCCGGGAGAAAAGTTTTTCACTGGGAATCCATGGAACGGCGGCGCGCGAACGATTCTACCGGAAGTCGAGGTGATACCCTCGTAGACATTTTTGTTGGAGCCTTATCGGGCGTTGCAGACGCGGTACATTGGGCCCTGACGGGGACCCGTCAGACTCCTGTATATGTAAAGCTTTAAAGTTGCGTAGAATTCGTTTTAGTTGAAATTTTGGAACCTTGACATTTCGTGGACTTCCTTTTAGTGGAAATTTTACACTCCCTAAAATTTTGTGGATTTTGTTTTAGTAGACATTTTGTAGCCCTAAAAATGCATACATCGATCTCGTTTTAGTAAACATTTTGGAACGTTTTGTAGACTTCGTTTTCGTACAAATTTGATGGTCGTACAATCTTGCAGATTTCGTTTTAGGTGAAATTTTAGAACCTTGAAAGTTTGTGGGTTTTGTTTAAGCAGACATTTTAGAAGCTTAACATTTCGTGGACTTCCTTTTAGTGGAAACTTTATATCCCTTAAAATTTCGTGGATTTTGTTTTAGTAGACATTTTACAGTCCTACAATTTGGGAGATTCCGTTTTAGTAGACATTTTGTAGCCCTAAAAATGCATAGATTTCGTTTTAGTAAACATTTTGGAACATTTCGTAGACTTCGTTTTCGTAAAAAGTTGATGGTCGTACAATCTTGCACATTTCGTTATGGTGAACATTTTTGAGCCTTAAAACTGCTTAAATTTCGTTTTAGTAGACATTTTTGAGATCTACAATTTCGTAGATTTCATTTTAGTAGACCTTTTAGGGCTCTACAATTTCGTAGATTTCGTTTCAGTAGAAATTTTATAGCCCTAAAAATGTATAGATTTTATTTTAGTAAACATTTTAGAGCCTTAAAATTTCGGAAAATTTAGAGCCTTACATTCTAGTAAACTTTTTAGAGATATAAAATTTCGTAGATTTCGATTTAGTAGAAATTTTATAGCCCTAAGATTTCGTAGATTTTGTTTCAGTAGGAATTTTAGAGCCCTAAAAAATCGTTGATTTTACTTCAGTAGGAATTAAAAAATGTCGACTAGGGTAAATACGTCGCAAGCGTACAATTTCTGAAAACCTTGCCGGGCAAATGCGTACGTGCGCTACACGGATTGCCCGGTACGATTTCCTTTCAAACGACGTTCTTTGCGACTTTGATTACGGATATGGAAACTGGAAGGAGACGTCTTGCAGTCAGAAAGCAAGAGCAAGGCTTCACGAAAGAACATAACGATGTCGTGTGGGACTTTTGGACAACCGGTTACCCTTGAACAGCTGGATTCAACACCGCTCGGTACTGTGTATTAATAAGTACCTGTGACACGGACTGTAACGGTGCTTCTTTCACCGGTACATCGGCAAATATCCTTTGGCCCAATGAGGAACACTAATTATCCCGCCAGTGCAATCAACGGACACGCGCAGAACCAACAAAAATACGCCCCAATGTTCCATCCTTTTTCGAAATTAGTACTTCGAATTCCAGTTTTTACCGTAAATACGTAATCCGGGCATACGCGCACTCATCCTCCAGTCCGAGCTCGATACGTTCATGCGCGATCGCCACGTCCCAGGACGCTAATTTGCGCCGGCGCCTTTTTGTATCAATCGGCCAAGGAGCTTATTACTACTCGTTATTTGCCTGACTCGTCGATAAATTGATTTTCTCTTTTTTTTTGTCTCCCTGAGAACATTTATATTCTTTACAGTCGGACCTACACTCGAAAAAAAATTCCCTTGCGGGCTGCCGAAGAAAAAAAACGGTTCAATTCTTACAATTCTATATGATATTGAAACAGCGATCGATTCAATCTGGTATGAAATTGTATAAATTGAAAGTAGAATTGAAACAATATTTTTCCCCGACTACGCTAAAAACGACCCTATTTCATACCTGCAACGGGGGTGGAAAATGGCTCATGCTTGACGAGCAAGAGGAAAAGTGATTTAGCAGGAGGAAAAGTAATTTAGCGGGAGGAAAAGTTTCACTTTTTCTCCCGCCAAAATTACTTATCCTCCCGCTCGTCAAGAATCGTCCACTTTCCATCCTCTTTGCAGACATAGAAATACGGCCAGTTTTTAGCATAGTCGGAAAAAAACAGCGTATGACATTCGGGATTTTTCGGGATTTCGGGGAAGTGCCTTTTCACCTCGTGTGAATTTCTACTCGGGCATCAAACTTCACGCTCGGTGAAAAGACGCACTTCCCTCCCTTGTCCCATAATCCACTATTATTACACTCGGTGCGAAAAATACAGAAAATACAAAAGCCCCATTTTCACACCTCGTGAGGTAAAATTGGGTACGACACTCCTGCGAAAAACATTTTCTGTCTGCAACACGTGTGATTGCAAAACTCGCCTTTGGCTCGTGCTGCAAAGTCACACTCGTCAGAAAAAGTGTGTTTTTTGTATTTATTTTTTATGGTTATATAAGTGTTATCGCACTAGTGTCGTAAATTCCCGTGTCCTGTATTTGGCAGCCCGCAAGCGGATTTTCCTTAAAATCATTGATACTTATATTTCCGTGTAAATGCATACACCGACAGAAACGCGTGTCCTCGCTTCTTCTCCGGCTCAGCCGGGCAATTCCGTCCTTCTCCCCGATGTTATTTCTATAATGTTTTGCACCGGGGCTCTTTCTCGCGGTTTGCCGATGCGGACCGGCGAGAAGGCACGCGCGTTGCACGTACGTACAACCCGCTCGGATAATAAATCACTCGTACCGCCATGATTTACGATCGACTTAGCAATGCGCCAGTATTTAGGCCGTGTTGTAAATCTTGGAAAATTTTTCCATCACTTTAGCCCCTCGCACACTGTCCCGGCCCTCGGCCTGCACGTACACTCGGGCCTTCCTACGCCCACCTCGTGACTGATGAAGCTGTCCGACGATCCGAGAAAGCGAGCGGGAACGGCCGCGCCAGTCACCGCCGGCCCTCACAGAGAGCTTTCCCGCTTTTCTCGGAAAATTTTCCAACTCCACCGACTCACCGATCCGTCGCTCTCGCGAATGTGCCGAATAATTTCACCGCGAATTACAACCCGCGCGGACGATGCTGACGAAAAGCCCTCTCGGCTTCGCCGGTCTCGGTTCGCGGGCACTTCCCTCCGAGACTCGGGCGACTCCTAAATTGCTCTCCGCAAATTAGTCGCGGCACTCGCGGAGCTTAGCTCGCGCCCGCGGCGCGTAAATTATCAAGTGCAATGCCGCGAAAGATTCTGTCGCTCCCCGGGGCGATGCGCATGCGTTGAATTGTAGTTTTCGACAGTGGCGAGCCTTGTTCGAAACTCCCGGGCCACTTTTGAATGGCGGGCTTTTATCCGATATTCACTTTTTCTTTTTGTTGTTTATGGTTTTTATGGTTTTTATTTTATTCGCTTGGTTTCCGGTCTGGAAGGCAAGTGGATCTTAATAATAACTCGCGGCTCGGGCTCGTTCGCGGATGCATGTACAATGTGCGAGATCGGATTATTAATGGTCTGGTTGGCGTGCATCTGTTGCCGGCTATCGTAACTCAGAGTGCATTTGGAGAAAGAAGCGACTAAAAAAAAGAGTTGGGACGCGAGCGGGCAGTCAGTCACGGAGAGACAGCGCGCTGCTCGGCAACGTTTCGGAGTTCAGAACCGAGGCAGACAACTGTGCGAGCGGGCAACGTTGCTGAAGATTATTGTTTTCGATTTTTGGACGTCGAATGTGCAATGAACAATCGCAGCGATTGGCGCGAGAATTTAATTTAAGGGTTGCATTTTTGGTTTGGGAAAGTTGCATGTCGAACGATTGGAATCGGAACGGCTCTGAAATTTTTATATTTTTCATGTTACAAATATAGTTTTTGGACGAATCGCTTGCAGCGGATAAAATTGTATGGATTTTTTAAATTTTGTTAGAACTGGCGGTTGATGTGGAAACTCGTGGAAGTTGCGTGGGAAAATTTCAAATCGGGTGGTGTCTTCGGATTCCAAGAGATTTAGAGATCATTCGCGATTGAAAGATTCTTGGGTCCACCAAACACCTTCGGCTATCGTCCTAGATTATTGTCCGAACGATCGACAACAGTGATCGGACCGGTCCTACTAAGTGTCATGCGAATTTACGAAACACTGCAGTTATAGAAAAATTGTTAAATTAAATACAAAATTGGTTCGAATTTTCTTAAAAACTGCTTCTAATGCTATTAAAAATTGCTTGAAAATATATTAAAAATTGTTTGAAAATTTATTAAAAATTGCTTGAAGATTCATTAAAAATTGCTTGAAAGTTCTTTAAAAATAGATTGAAAATTTATTTTAAAAAAAGCTTGAAAATTCATTTTAAAAAGCTTGAAATCTCATTTTAAAAAGCTTGAAAATTTATTAGAAATTGCCGAAAATGTTTAAAAAAATACCATGAAATTATAAGAAATATCGACCGACTCTTCATACACGCAAAAAAACCGACAGCAAGCATTGACGCGCCTGCATCTTCCACACGGCTTTCCAAATCTCCCAAATCTCCCGGCTCGTCAAATCGGGTACCGATGACCGTATATTCTCGTGGCGAAGGTTTCGTCAGCTGTACAACTCGTACAAAGCGAACCCAAACCCGGAAGCCTCTCTCCCGTTTCCAGCGTGACGCAACCGCCTTCGGAATACGGATTAAATAAATATTCGCGTTCGCAAATTAAAACCTCAAACAACGTAGGCCAACGGTCTCGCGGAGTCACGTGGGCACGGTGAGCGCGCGCGCGCGCGGTAAGATCGTGGGCGTCTTAAGCGCGGTGTTGAAACGAAGCGAAAGACGCAGTGAGGAAACATCGAGCGGCCGCTCGTCGACGTGGCGGCGTGTATGAATTGATAATTGATGAAAGGCCCTCGGGTATTGGGTGTATCCATAATAAAGTGTACTTGCGCGTCGGTAACCGACCGGGAAAATATGGCGTGCCCATCGGAAAGCGTCGTGCGGCCATCATCGGCGCGGCCTTAGCTCGCGTGCGCCTCGTACGGTGCACAGTCTTCGCGGGCACACATACGCGAGCGACTTGTAAAAGTAAACGACAGTTAGCGCCGAGTCGCTAAACGAGCCACGACACGAGTATTCGATTAAACCGCGAGGCTCCCCGGGCGAGAATAAACCATTCCTTGTTCCTCGATTTTTACCACGGTCGGACTGCGGCGACCCCCCACGCACATATCGTGTGTGTGCTCACGCTAGCTCACCAGCCGGCTAACTCACTCGAGCAGCGCTGCGCTTTTGGTATCTCTATCCGCTGGTCGCTCCGGCGAGTCGCCAGCGAGCGCCATTATTTCATTTCTCTCGTAGATCCTTGTTGCGGCTTCGCTTCTCCGCCGTTCCTTCATCCGCATCTTCTCGCCCTCGAGACACTCCTATGTCGGAGTAATTGATTGACCGTTTATCGAAGTGACTTCAAATCAGTCCCGATGCTCCCGCTTCCGGCGAAGTCGCCGCGACTCTTCCGCGGGAGCGAGCTCTTCGTAATCCGTTTAGTGGCTTGTGTACTTTCTGTAATTAATGACTGATAAATAATATATATAATTTGTAACTACGAAGCTAATAATATGTAACTACGAAGTTAATAATTTGTAACTACTAAAGTAATAATTTGTAACTTATAATTCATGGTTATTAAGAACTATTGATTTTTACTTACTCTTTCGATAGAGCATACGACTCAGGTTACCTATTTTTATCAAATTTACAGGAGCCATTATAGGGGGATGAGTATTAGTGAAATATACATTAACCGTTTGATGTAGGGTAAAAAGGGGGAATATGGAACAGTCCATATATCATTGGTTTACGTGTTAATCGGATTGGGCCATATTCACCGCTTTTACTCTATAGGGACGAAAGTGACATTTTCAGAGATCACGGAGAAGAATCAATTAGCGGTTGGCGAGGCTTCCAGGGAAGTCGCTCTGATCTTCGGCAAGAGCGAGCTCTTGGGGATTCGTCTAAAGACTGGTATACGTTCTATAACTAATAACTAAAAATAATAATATTATCAATAAATTAATTAATAACTAATAACTCATAGGTGTTAAGAACTATTGATTCTTACTCATTCTTTCGATAGAGCATAATAGTCACGTTACGAATTTCTATCCAATTTACAAGAGCAATTATGGGGGGATGAGTGTTATTGAAATACGCATTAATAATTTTATGTATAGGCATGAAAGTGACATTTACCAGTGGGCGAGGCTTCCAGGAAAGTCGCTCTGATCTTCCGCAAGAGCGAGATGTTGGAGATTCTTTTAAAGACTGGTATACGTTCTATAACTAATAACTAAAAATAATAATATTATCAATAAATTATTTAATAACTAATAACTCATAGCTGTTAAGAACTATTGATTCTTACTCATTCTTTCGATAGAGCATAATAGTCACGTTACGAATTTCTATCCAATTTACAAGAGCAATTATCGGGGGATGAGTATTATTGAAGTACGCATTAATCATTTGATGTATGGGCGTGAAAGTGACATTTACAGAGATTAGGTCGAAGAATCAATTAGCAGTGGGCGAGCCTTCCAGAAAAGTCGCTCCGATCTTCCGCAAGAGCGAGCTCTTGGGGATTCGTTTAAAGACTGGAATACGTTCTATAACTAATAACTAAAAATAATAATATTACCAATAAATTAATTAATAACTAATAATTCATAGCTGTTAAGAACTATTGATTCTTACTCAGTCTTTCGATAGAGCATAATACTCACGTTACGAATTTCTATCCGATTTACAAGAGCAATTATAGGGGGATGAGTATTATTGAAGTACGCATTAATCATTTGATGTATGGGCATGAAAGTGACATTTACAGAGATTAGGTCGAAGAATCAATTAGCAGTGGGCGAGGCTTCCAGGGAAATCGCTCTGATCTTCCGCAAGGGCGAGATCTTTATCGTCGGGATCCGTTTAAAGACCGTGTATGCTTTCTGTCATTAATCTCCGATAAGTCATATATATAATTTGTAACTAATAATTCATAGCTATTAAGAACTATTGATTCTTACTCATTCTTTCGATAGAGCATAATACTCACGTTACGTATTTCTATCCGATTTACAAGAGCAATTATGGGGGGATGCGTATTATTGAAGTACGCATTAATCATTTGATGTATAGGCATGAAAGTGACATTTACAGAGATTACGTCGAAGAATCAATTAGCAATGGGCGAGGCTTCCAGGTAAGTCGATCAGATCTTCCTCAAGAGCGACCTCTTGGAGATTCGTTTACCGGATAAGTATATCGTTTAAAAACCGGTGTACTTTCTATGATCAATAACTAATAATTCATAGCTGTCAAGAACTATTGATTCTTCCTTATCCTTTCTATAGAGCATAAGACTCGTGTTACGTATTTCCATCCAATTTACAAGAGCAATTATCGGGAGTTGATTATTAGTGAAATATGCATTAATCATTAGATTCATAGGCACGAAAGTGACATTTACAGTGATTACGTCGAAGAATCAATTAGCGGTGGGCGAGGCTTCCAGGGAAGTCGCTCCGATCTTCCGCAAGAGCGAGCTCTTCGGGTTCCGTTTGAAGACTGGTATTCTTTCTATAATTAATAACTAATAATAATATTAAAAATTGAATACATAATTAATCATTCATAGTTACTAATAACTATCGATTCTTAATTATTCCTTCACCAAAACCTCCATAAAATCCACTTTACATATTTCTATCAAGACACGCCGTAGCGTTTCGACGCCAAGTACTAAAAAAAAAAATTAGCCTATCTTCAAAGTAGTTGTCGAATATCCAAGAGCGATCATCGGTGAATGAGCATTATTGACATATTTGTGAATCCTTTGATGCGTAGGCACGAAAGCGAAATTCATAGAGATGGCTTCGAAGAATCAATTAGCAGTTGGCGAGTCTTTGAATAGTCGGTCGTTCAGCAGCTAAGAACGTTATGCGAAAATAAGCGATCGCTGAATTGAAGGTTCGAGCGATCGGCGAAGAAATCGGAGATAGCCATCCGCGAGGCCAATCGGGTGACAATCCGCGGTGGTAATTAATTGAGGAAAAAGACTCTCGCGAGGTGATTTATATGAATGCGGGCGAGCCGATATGGTAGTTGCTCTCCGCCTACGCGCCGTTCTCGCGACGATCACAATCGTGCCGATCTTCTCATCGCGTCGCAGTTCCATAGTTTCTGTTACCGACGCTCGTCCTCTCGTAATCCACTCGGGGGGGCTCAAGAACCGCGCCGATCCAGAGATAAATACCCTCGGTGCCTTCCTTACCCGAACTGCCGGGGTTCTTCTCGCGGTCACGCGAGGTTAACGACGGGACAACGGCGCTAAGCCAAACCGGAAGGGGATCACGATCTCATGAAAAAAACGTGTTGGGGCAACTAACGGAATCGGAGAAGAGTTCATTACAGCGGGCCCGAGATTTTCCCAAGTCGTCGCGCGGTCGACTCAACATGCGAGGCATGAGAGCTGTTTTAACCGAAGAAATCAGTTTTACTGCCTTATCGATACTATCGATTGCCCGTTTCAACACTGTTAAGTACACACTCGTCGAACGGGCACTTCAAACTTGATGCGTTTCCGCTATTAACGAATGCGTTGCCTATGCAAGTCGTTTGAAATCTAGAAAGTTACTTTGGAACGAACATTTCTTTACATTGTCACCATTACTTGCATTTGGGTTTGGGCATTTTTAATAAATAAATAAATTACGAATATTTTTCTATTAATTACTCAACAATAAAAGATCTGTTGGTATCGCGTCAATTAATATCTGATTTTTTTTCCTCAGGCCAATGGGCCATTGTCCTTTTAGCCCGCATTTAATTTTTGTTAATGTGTTAAAATGTATTTTGTTTAAATTGAAAAATTGGTAGTCTGGCCGATTTTTTTCATTTTATTTTAGTCACGCATGCTTTTAGCAAGTTTGATTCAGAAGGGGTTCATTGCAAGTATAATAAATCACTCAAGTTATCATACCAACATGCACCGGGCGATGAAAGAAAAAATTCGAAACCCACGTCCAAACTGGCAAAACACTTTCTCAGCTAAAAATACAATTAACAGAAAAATCTTAAACCCAAAGAGCCTGTACCGATTATGTGTCAATTCCCGCAGCGCTGTCCATGGCCGCTGCATCCACCTGAATCTATAATTCAACGTGAGCCGCGATCAGATACACGGACCATTTGCCGTATTCCTTTGCAAACGGTTGCGCACCTTCGGATAATGTCCGCTGGCTAACTTTCTTTGTCGCACCCTTTCTCGCCCCATATACACTCCGTACTATATTACACTCTTACCCGCCCTATTATTCCACTTTATCATTATGAATTATGGTTCTATTGTAACGCCACTCGCGGGGACTTCGGTTGGCGTCAGCCGCGCGTACTACACGCGTACTACTACTCTATCCTCAGGAATTCCTAGCATACGTTTGTGACGGTACATGTGTACAGGTACGGTATGTACGGTCCGATGGAGACCGGCATTGCAGATTCGCCGTATTGGTTCACTTCTTTCACACTGTCCGCCATTTTTTCCCCGCTGTCTTCTTTCTTCGATAGGCATCGATGTTGACTGCTGACTTATTGGTCATCCAAATCCCCGATCTATATTAATGATGCCTTCATTACCTACCGGCAAATATCTATAGCAAATTAGATCTAAGGTAGATCGATGTCAAGAAAATCCAAACCTTCAAGAATTATCGCAGTTTGCTTCTTACACACTGTCCGCCATTTTCTTTCTTCGATTGACATCGATGGATTACCGCCGATTTATTGATTATCCAATTCCCCGAATTATATGGATAATGATTTCATTATGGACTGGCAAGTTAAGTACAAGAACACATACAACCCCAGACCTTCAAGAATTGTTGTAGTTCACTTCTTTCACTCTCCGCCATTGTTTTTCCTCCATTTTCTTTCTTCGATTGACATCCATGTATTGCCGTCGATTTATTGATTATCCAATTCCCCGAATGATATTGACAATGATTTCATTATTGAGTATCAAATATCTGTAGCAAATTTAACACAAGATAGATCGATTCAAAACCCAAACCTTCAAGAATTATCGGAGTTCATTTCTTTCACACTGTCCGTAATTTTTACCCTTTTCCTTTCTTCGATCGGAATCCAAGTATTACCGCTGACTTATCGGCTATCTAATTTATATTCATTATGCCTTGATTACCGACTGGCAAATATTTGTAGCAAATTAAATACAAGATACATCAATGTGAATCGCTAATCTTCAATGATTATAGCGGTGAAGATGATGTCAGTATTTCATGCTGTAAATTATCTACCGACCAACTTTGTTTTACAGTCGTCACTATTCGCAAAAAAAAGAAGGAAACAAAAAAAAACTCAGCGACGACTAATGCGAAGAGATAACCGAATCATTCGCCGCAGATCTATGCACACATACTGTCGGGTTTTTACGCAGAGGCAACGGAGAGGAAGTCTTTGGCGAGTGCGCGGCGACCGACAGAAAATGCCGACGATATAATGCCTCCGTGCCAAATACGGGTGCAGTCCGACGGGGCCGCTCCTACCGCCGGTGTTGAGGGACGTTAAAGCTTGTTTTGAGGAATCATTAGTGGCGAAAATAAAATGCGAGACCTCTTTACACCGGCAGCCAGTTACAGAGAAGCCGCGCGCCTCCGTAAGGCCTGCGGCGAGAATGGCGACGGCGACGAGCTCAAACGACCCGTACCTATACAGGGTTATGGCGTCTTGGATGTTGTTGGAAAGAAGCGGGGAACGGGAAATGATTACGCCGATGCGAAGGCATATGGAGTAACGTCAAACATTTTGCAATTGCAACATTCCATTCGATGTAAATCGCAGTTTCGGTAAATACGGCCTTAGTTTTTTAAGGGTTCTGATTGATTGGGGCAAAGTACCGCATGATTGGACTTTCGTCTTCATCCAATTGCTTATTTACGTTTGAAACGCAAGTCATCCAATTGCTTATTTACGTTTAAAACGGTCCACCGTTTGCCGAAAAGGAAACTAAGTGAATGTCCCAGAAATCGTCAATGTCTGCCTTGGATTTAGTACAATCTGTATCCAAATGATGTAACTGGCGATTACTGATCACCGGTTGGTGGCTTGGACATCCACCTTCATTCAAATATTCCTTGGACATTGGGATGACTAGGTGGATGTCCCAGTAATCGTCAATGTCTGCCTTGATTTTAGTACAATCTGTATCCAAATGACGTAACTGGTAATTAGTGATCACCAGCCGGTGGCTTGGATATCCATACTAATACTAACCACTCTCAACACTGGTGCACATCCATGCATAACCAATATCGACTTCCTATGCTGAAGTAAGACTCAGGTTCAGCAATCGACAATATAACCGATCGGACGGATTCAATGATCGGCAAATTTGGATCAATTGGACTTCCTTTTGGAGTCGGGACTGTGGTAGCTGAGAAAAGATACAAAAAGACGAAGAATAATTGAATACAAGATACGTGCAGTATAGAACAATAGGGCGCATCTATTGTGCGATCAATTACCGAGGCCATACAGAGTCGCGGACTGCGCGGGACCCGGAAGGGAGAGATCGAAAGGATACACAATACGGTTGTACCACGGCAAAGGAAACATATGCATGTGAGTACCGGAGATTTGCACTCTTTCGCTACTTTACATTATTCAAAATCGTTCCTCCGGGGGACAGAGCAGATTTTTCGTCTTCCCTTCTCAGCCACTCGAGGCGAGTGGTAGCGCGCGAGCGCACAGAATCGCGCTCGGCGGAGCGCGGCGGAACGTGCGCGGATGCAGAGAGGTTGGCGGCTCGAGTTCCCAGCACGAGCCACGACCATTTATTATCGGAGACAAAGGTTACAGCTTTCTTTCTCTATCACACTCACCCGGAGAGTGAAAGAGGAAAGGCAGGATAGGCTGTACGTACCGACAATGGCCTTCGGCCTGTTCCGATGCGCGGCCGGTCGAATGTGTGCACCATGTTGAGCTCTGTTCCTCCTGGTGCTACCTTCTTCCACCGAGTCTCCGTGTCGATGCCTCGCTGCTCTCCTATCCCATACGTCGGGGACAATGCACGTCGAAGCTCCGTCGCTTTTTCTTCCCCGGGCCCCTTCTCTCACCCCATCTGGTTAATGTCGAAAGAGCTATGCATAATTTATTAGCGAACCGGAGAAAGTACGTTTAGGTACTTGCACGCTGTCGCGGAGGTGGCTGTAGAAGCGGCAGCTTACAAATCTCCGCTGAAGACGAAGCGGAAGTGAATGAGGGGAATCTGGAACCTGAGACCGTGTGTGGCATCGTTTCTTCACTTTCCGCAGTTTGGTCGGTCGGACGAGTGCATAGATGGAACGTCATTGATGTCAGGTTTCTCTGGATATTTTGCTATCAAGCACGACATCCAATCTTGCTGGATGTCCTTTTGGGAGTTTCGCCTGATATGTTCGATCAACGTTGGGTAGTAGGGGAGAGCGGGGCAAAGTGGGGCAACGGGGCATAACGGGGTTTTTGGGCAAAACTAAATTTTTCAATAATTTCTGGATCGGACAAGGTGGCAAAACTGGGCAGAAAAGCCTGATGTATCCGATAGGGCGAATTCGGACATCCAAAAATTATTGGCAAATGACGTTTTGCCCAAAACCCTGTTTTGCCCCGTTGCCCCATTTTGCCCCGCTCTACCCTGTACCATGATCAGTTCCTAGTGTGTCATTAGCTCGGGACTTGTGAATGAATCATTGCTATCCAAAACTGTGGCGGGGTTAAAGTAGCCAATTTCACATCTGAGAGTTTGTTTCGTACTTCGTATTTTGGATTCGATTGTCTGCATCGATTCAATGCTTTCTGGATTTGGGACATTATTATCTGGATCTACTGGATCCGGCGTCCCAAGTCACGAAGTCCATTTTTGTGGTAAATGACGACAAGATGTATCTTCCTCTCGTGACGTAATCTTACGACTCGTTAATTATCTCGTAAGCTGTTGGGCACAGTTATAAAGTTTGATTCGACGTCTTAACTAAATCGAAGATATCAAACACGACACCCAGTCTTGCTGGCTGTCCTTCCGCAAGACTTGCTCCATATCTTCGATCCCGTTAAGACGAAAAACCTGACAATCTGGCATCAATGACGACCGGCATACCGGGATTGGTTCTTAGTGAGTCATTGGCTCAGGAATAGTGAATAAATTTTTTTGTGGCCATCCAAAACTGTAGCGTGGTTAAGGTAGTCAATTTCTCATCCGGAAGATTGTTCCATCATTCCCATTTTGGATTCGATCGTCAGCATTGATTCAATTCCTTCTGGGTTTGGGAAGCTATTAGTTGGGTCCATTGAATGCGGCCTCCCAAGCCACGATGTCCGTTCTCGTAACAAATTACGACAAAATGTATCTTCCTCTCGTGGCGTAATGTTGCGACTCGTTAATTACGTCGTAAGCTGTCGGGCGAAGTTATGAAGTTTCATTCGTCTGCCATGTTATTAGCGAACGGTCGTCGGGTCGTAAGAATGTGACGCGGAGCGTTTACCAGCGGTACCGTTTTCGAAAGGGTTGGTGCTATTTATTTCAAAGGGTCATGTCGCGCGTTGGCAGCTACAAAATCGTTCCGCTCGAGTGCCTTTTGCCACGCTTTTCGTGGATGCAATTAAACAGGCGCGACGCGCTGCGACGGGGAGAGACCGTGCTAGCAATTAAGACGAATGCCCACTTAATATGGCTATAGGTGTAACGTTTCCTACACGCATTTGCCGCGCGTTTGCCGGGGCAGCGGAGAAATGAAGATAGTGCCTAGGCCCGATTAAACGGAGGGTCTGCGGCGGGGAAAGAATGGAGTGCGCAAAAACTCGGGAGCCGTTCGGACAACCACACGCAATTAAGGTGTCTTAATTGGACGCTTTTGGGACCTGTAATTATAATGGGATTCCCTGAAAAGGGAATGATTGTTATTATCCTTTCTCCGTTTCTTCCGCGACTCGCCCTCCTTTGTTCCACATCGAATTAGGTCAGTCAAGAACATTAAGGGGAGACAAAGATATAAAAAAAAAAAATTCGTGGAAGAATGATGACGCTTAAGATTATTCCCGACCCGGTAGACATTCCCGAGCTTTACATCGGGCCCTGACGAGGCCCCTGTTAATGCATAGAGAATAACTAATTCGAATTTTCTCGCTTTAAAGCGATGTTAAAAAACCCTTTTAATGCCTATTTTTTTAAGGTTTTTGAACGTTTCCGTTTTCGCACAGTAATTTCGAATCCGGCTTGGATTTGCTTTATTGCCCAAAAAATAGAAATTAACGCCCTTGATAAAAGTTCAATCGAAAATTGCAACTATCTCCACCGCACCCAGACAAAAAATTTATTTGACGCTCACCGTTTAATTGGTTTAAGTAAAATATTCATTTGGTTTAAATAAACATTTATTTTACATTTATAGCCGTGTCACTTCGCCTCGAGTATAACTGCACAAAAATCTACCACCATAAGCATAACTTAAGAGGAAACGGGCGGAAAGCCGTGCGCTTAGGTCGTATCTACAAACGTATAGGTTTCACCAATTTTCCAATTTTTCAACATTTTTTTAATTACAAAGAACGAGTATAAATCATCCCGGTTGGAGGTTGCAATTAGTAAGGATCCTTATAAAACACGTTCAAGCGCGACACGGCCGGGCCGCTGAGGACATGGATACGCGGTACATTATGTGGAGTACGTGCGCGAACGCTTCAGCGGAACGAGGATCCGTGCCTGCGGGATGTGCCGCGTCATCGCGACGGACAGGGGCTCTAAGTAATACGCGTGAGTCATCAACCGCACACAACCCGTGTAATCTATACGCACGAGAGCCACCACCAGCTCGCGGCGCGGAGATCTAGGGGCGATGATATTTCAAATTCGCAGATAGCGGATAGTAATCTATACCGAGGAATTTTGTATATCTTTTTTTTTTAACACAGGATAAAGAAGACGGACGTAAAAATCGGCGCGATCTTTGTATTAATACTTGGCATCGGTACGTTGGCCGCGTCACGTGATCGCGGTTTATTATCATACTTCGCACACGAGACAGCGGACTGCGAAACTGGTTAACGCGCGGCTTCTTTCATTTTCGGGCGAGGCGAACCCCGGCAGGAAGTGCTTCGGCTCCTCTGCTTTTTTTTCCTCCGCCTTCTCCACCTCCCGCTCTTGGAGCGTTGCCCCGCGGACGAAAGAAATCCATCGCGGCGTCCATTCAGATCCCGAGGGAACGATAGGTACCGTAGTATATCTTTTTCTCGCAGACGTATAAACTCTCTCTCGGCGCTACACGGAGAGGCAAAGAACTCTGGCAGAGCGACGACGAACCGTCGAGATCCTCGCGTGCTGATAACTTTACTCGAAATGATCTTCTCCTCGAGACTTCCGCGCATACTTGACGTCGCCCTCCGAATCGCTTCGTCTTAGTTTGTTCCTCTGCCAAACCTTCCCAACTTCACTCGGGTCGGACGCGCCCGCCCGGCCTCTATCTTTGGCTGGCCAAACATGAAATACGAATGCTGGGGAAGAATGAGCGAAAAAGAAACGCAAGAACGCTCGGTGGACTGCCAAGATAAAACGCGAACTGGCACACCTACATCCGTGGCTGAATACTTTTGCGTTTCTGCTGACTACCGCGACGCCCCCACCCCTCTAATTAAGCAATAAATAGCACTGGACGCGGACCGGAAGCCAGGGGGCCGATTTGATTAACGGTCGCCATACCGAGCCCCCTTCGAGGGACAACGGCGTCAAGTGAATCTATGATCTAAGACGATTTGCATCTGCTTCTTCACTACCCGCAATCGAGCTGTCCTAAGTACGGAACACGGTTGAATTTCGGGGCGGGGAGTTGTTGGCGTGTTGGACGTTAAATTATTGCGTCCTTCATGTTCTCGATGAGGCAGGAATTATCCTGGATGGATTCCCTGATTCGGACAAGTTTCAAAATGTCAGCAACATTGCATATCTTTGTGTCGTGATCGACTTGCATTTTAATATTCCCTATCTATTTCAATAAACTAACTACAAAATTTCAACATAGTAAAAGTAAATTGTAAATGCAATATACAATATAAATATATAAATATATAAATAGTCAATTTAATATACAATATACTAAATTCAATATTATTAAAGATTTGGTTAATTGAAAATTAACAATCTTTAATTGTTTGCATTTGTTTTTCACTACCCACAATCGAGCTGTCCTAAGTCCGGAACACGGTTGAACTTCGGGGCGGGGAGTTGTTGGCGTGTTGGACGTTAAATTATTGCCCCCTTGATGTTCTCGATGAGGCAGGAATTATCCTAGACGGATTCCCTGATTCAGAGAAGTTCCAAAATGTGAGCAACATTGAATCGCATAACATCTTTGCATCGTGTTCAACGTGTATTTTAATATTCCCTATCGATTTCAATAAACTAAATACAACATTTGAATGTTGTACATTTAATATAATACAAGTTTTCGTTTCAGTATATTCAAATAATTGCGATCTTTAATCGTTTTGCACTTTTTTTCACTCGCGGAAATAGAGCGGTCCTAAATTCAGAACACGGTTGAATTTCGAAGCGACGGACTTGTAACTACGTTGGCCATTAAATTATTGCTTCATTGGTATTCTCGGTAAGGCAGAAAAAGAAGGTACACGGATTCTCTGATTTAGACAATTGCCAAAATATCGCAACACTGAATTGCGAAACATCTTTCATGTCGTGTCTAACATGCATTTTAATATTCCCTGTGGATTTCAACATAAACATAAGTTGTTGTTTCGGTTTATTAAAAAATTACAATATTTAATCGTTTTTGCATTCTTTTTCCACTCATCGTAATCGAGCAGAATACGGTTAGATTTCGAAGCGACGGACTTGTAACTGAGTTGGAAATAAAATGATATTATGATAAGATTCCTTGATATTCTTGATAAGGCAGAAATGGATGCTACACGGATTCTCTGATTTAGACACTTGCCAAAACATTGCAACATTGAATTGCAAAACATCTTCATGTCGTGCCCAACATGCACCTTAATATTCCCTATCAATTTCAATATACGCAAAAGTTGTTGTTTCTGCATATAAAAAAAATTATAATCTTTAGTAGTTTGCCATTAGAGCGAAATAACAAATTATTCGACCACAACAATTCCGTAAGGAAGCATGAATCTACGCACTGCGAACTAACGATATTTCCTCGAGAAACAATAACCGAATGTGCGTCAATTGTTTTGTTTTCAAGCGTGGCAAATTCGGGGTTCAAGTGAATCTCCGAAAGATTCGAGTCGCCCGATAACGCATAAATGTGATTCATTACCGTGGCGTAAAATACGAGATTAATTGTTCTGATACTTTTGGCCGTCGGATCAAGTGCCGCTTCTCTTCTTTTTTATTTTCTTATTGTTTTTCAATTTTTTTAATCATGCTGTCTTGCGCCGCTCCTTGCCTCGTAGACGCCGCATACCTAGCAGTCTACCTGCGTATCCGTCTGTGTGTACCTGTGTGAATAGCGGTGACCACGCGCTGTTCCGCCTTGACGAACGCCCGATCCTTGCCACGGATCTCGGTAATTAGATGACGACGCGATGTCCTTCCCTCTCTCAGAAACCTAAAGGAAAAAACATCCCGAACTCTCGAGGAAGTCGGTCAGACGCGTTTGTTCTTAAGTCCGTTGTTCCCGTCGCAAGATTTTTTTTTCCATTTTTTTTTCGCCGCGCGCCCCGCCCCCCCCCTTCCAACAAGCCCCCCCCCCCCCCCCGTTCGTCTCGTGCCTGCCAGTTATCTTCAGCAAGCCCGGAGTGAGAATCCAAGTGAAACGCGTACCGCGCAATAAAGTTCGCGTTTTAATTCGCGACCGAGCGCGTCGGGCTCTTTTCTAAGTGAATTTAAAAGTCGCGCCATGCTGCATTTACTGCGCAGTAAAACTGGCGGTCTCGGCGAGGCCTCTAATAGCCCTGTCCCGCAAGCATCGCCACGGCGGCTGCCGCGAGTACCGACTTGGAGCAGAAGATGGTTCCGTGGTCCCGCATCACCAGGAACGGTCCGCCGCGAAGTCGGTCCTCGGGGTTGCGATGCAAGCCCGAGAGGAATATTGCAAGCGTGGGATTCACCGTGCCAGGCCGGGCAGAGAGGTTTGCCATATTTGTCAGGGAATGTTAGGGCTTGGAAGGGTTTTTTTTCTCGATAAATCATCGCTAGGCATACACTGTACCTACCCCTATGTCTGTGGGTGCTCCTGTATTTTTTTGGGTTCCGTTAATATATCTACTTGGTGGCATTAATGCCGGGTAAAGGCATTGACCGCTCGCAACTCTACCAGAAAACATCATAATCGGAACAACTCTACCGGGTTAGGACTCTACCAGACAACAACTCTACCGGGTTGGGAATCTGCCAGGCAAGAACTATACCGGGTTAGGATTCTACCAGACAACAATTCTACCGGATTAGGACTCTACCAGACAACAACTCTACCGGATTAGGACTCTACCAGACAACAACTCTAAAGGATTGGGACTCTACCAGACAACAACTCTACCGGATTAGGACTGTACCAGACAACAACTCTAAAGGATTGGGACTCTACCAGACAACAACTCTAAAGGATTGGGACTCTACCAGACAACAACTCTACCGGATTAGGACTGTACCAGACAACAACTCTACCGGATTAGGACTGTACCAGACAACAACTCTACCGGATTAGGACTGTACCAGACAACAACTCTACCGGATTAGGACTCTACCAGACAACAACTCTAAAGGATTGGGACTCTACCAGACAACTCTACCGGGTTAGGACTTTACCAGATAACACCTTCACCGGAAAACATCTCTGTCACATTACAACTCTGTCATACTAAGATTCTACCCAAAATCTGTACCATAGTGTGAAAAAAAGTTGTACCAGAAGACATCACAATCTGAAAAACTCTACCGGATCAGGACTCCGTCAGATAACAAGTCCACTACATAACAACTCTACCGGAAAACATCTCTGCCACATTACAACTCTGCCTATATTCCGATAGAGTTGTGAGTGGTAGAGATGAAAATGTACCAAGGCATTACCTGACAAAGGCATTAAATAAACTCCGAAAACAACGCATACAGTTTTCAAAAACTGATTCTCAATCTCAGCATACAAAATGATATTGAGAACCAACCAATAATAATATTTCCCAAAGCAGACGTGAACAAAATCAAGGAGGAAACTACAAGGTACCCAAGGACTCGATAAAGAAATCCACTGGAACTACTAGATAAATAACTTAACATTACTAATCCATGACATACATTGGCCAATAAACAACGGAAGGGAATAATAACTCCACACGTTAAATGACGCTGGTTAGCTTCTTCCGTTAATTATCACTTCGACGTCGCAAATTTACCCTCGGCAAAAAAATTCGCATCGAATCTGGCAGCACGGAAATCAGCATAAATAACTGAAATTAACTACGTCAATCTGAACCCACAAAATGAAATTGAGAACGAATCAATATCAATATTTCCCAAAGCAAACGTGGCAAAAATCAACAAGGAAACGAACATCCTGCCCGAGGAACTCGATAAAGAAATCGACTGGAACTACTAGGTAAACAACTTTACATTGCTAATCCATGACATACATTGACCAATAAACAACGGAAGGGAATAATAACTCCTCACGTTAAATGACGCTGGTCAGCCTCTTCCGTTAATTAGCACTTCGACGTCGCAAATTTACCCTCAGCAAAAAAAATCGCATCGAATCTGGCAACACGGAAATCAGCATAAATAACTTAAATTAACAACGTCATTCCCGACAACCGCGGTAACTCCAAGTAATTTGTAGTAAAAAAATAACCATCAATAGCTATCGTTCAGCGTCGCGGAAGCGGCGTCTCCACGTCAAGTAGAGGAGGTGTCTCATTAGTCAGACGATTCTGTCAGACCTCCGACGGATTCGGCCTCGCGGCCAGAAAATCCAGAAAATTCCAGTTATCTTCCTCGTCCTGTTAGGCGTGTTTTTTTTTCCACGATTTTTCGATAATTCGCTTCGCGCACTCGGTCCGTTGCACGCCTCGTTCCGCGACCCGGGAGTTTACACGGCTCGGCACCGTCGCCTGCAATTCGCACGAATTTATGACGCGAGTTTCGCAAGACCCACCTCACGGCGAGCGCGAAAACCTACACGCGCAGGTTTCCTGAACACACACGCTCGCGCACACACCCGAGGGCTTGAGTTACCTCAAGCCTGTAACGGTCCATACGTCATAATGGCTAAAGTCGGGGACGTTTGAATGAGCAAACGGAGATTTCTATCGGGGAGAAGTTTCGTACCTTCGGTGCAGCGTTCACAATACACGGCCATGTCCGCCGGCTTCGTCCGGGCGTTTTATTCGAGCGGGTAACTCGTACGGCTTGACGGAGAAAGGTTGTCTTAGTTACGAGTCTTACGGACGCGATTTTACATCGCGCCGCTATAACGAAAAACAGCGCTTCGCGCGAGAACGATACAACCGACAACCCGACGGCAAAAGCGGCTCTGGTAGCCGAAAAAAAAAACATTGCACGCGCTCGCTTACTTCCCTTAAGTCTCGCCCACGTGACTCAATTTACAGCTTCGAGAGTCGAATGTACCGAGCGCAAACTGCGCCGAGCCCGGGCTTTATTCCCTCGGATAAATAATATCGGACTACCTGTGGGCGAGACTTTCATTCTCGTTTCTCGCTCCGTCTATTCTTGGCGCATGGAAACATGCGAGCGTACATATCCCTCATGCGAAATCGTCGTTAAGATGGAACGAATCTTTGCAAGATCTTACGCGGTTTATTGTAATATCCGAACGGGGCACGGGGTATTTTGTTGTCGGAGCTGCGCTCGGAGTTTTCGCGACGACAATGCGAATCGCGGATTCAACAGTCGTTTCGTTGGCGGCGGGGAAATAATTTCTTACGAGTGCGAAATGAAGGCTTCGCGAAACATTCGTTGGAACCAAAATTATTGTTTTGTTATGGCAAAAGGGCGTGGTCGTGTTGCAAAAAGTTCTTTGGGATGTAAAGAATTATTATTTCACATACAGGAAAATAATTTATTTTACGGGCGCGCCGCATATAAACATTTATTTGGTTTAAATAAATATTTGTTTTTATCAAATAAATTCTGGGTTCAGCGAGGTCAATAAATAATAAATAACAATAGGATTTATTTGCGCGGTGCCCGTCGTTATCCTAAAATCGCAATTATCACTTCAAAATCATGTAAAAAGTGTATTTACTAGAGATGGAAATGGGACTTGAATTGAATTAAATTGAATACTGATATTCAATATAAAATTTGAATAATTCGAATTATTCAAATATTCTGAATAATTCCACAGCTGGGCAAAATACTCAAAAATACTGAAAATATCAAATACTATCTGTGTTTAAAATACGAAATACTTTCCGTCCTTAAAATACATTTATAAATACTTCGTTCAACTACTTTGATTTTTACAAGGTACTTTAAAAATTAGTTGAACGAAGTACTTATAAATGTATCTTACCCAGTGCTGATATGGTCTTACACTTTGATGATTGAAATATTCACGAAAATTTATAAAAATTTGAATTATTCGAAATATTCAAATATTCAATACGTATTTCGAATTAAATGATTAATATTCCATTCATAACGCATAGTTAATTATTCAAAATTTTCATTATACGCACATCCCTAATATTTACCATTCGTTTCCATCAGCACTGGCCGCTGCCAGTAAAATTCCCCCATTAACCCAACATATTGCCTCCGTCTGTGAGTCCGTGCAATTGAATTAATTAAACCGCAGTTTCACGATCTGTTTGCCTCCTTCCTGCCCCGCCCGCCGCTGCCAAGCGGAAATGGATCGTGTGTTTTATTTGCATAGTCCGCAGATACAACTCGAACGTATTTTTTTGTTTTACTTCGCAAACAATATTGTACAATGGACCGTGAAATTTATTGTGTGTCGTTGCTCGACACCGCGAGGAGCGTGCAAACAAGAAAAGAAAATGAAAGCAGCGAGCAAGAAGAGTATGGAATAAGAAGAGGAATAAAGGGGTTGCGCGGACGCTGCATGTGTATTCGTGTTAGCTGTACCACCGTGGTTTACGTTTCCCGACGATATATTCGCCGAGTAATTGAATTTACGAGCTCGAAAGGGCAAGCGAGCGACCGACTCGGACTAAGCTCGCGAAGCTGCAGCCACTGCACCGATGCACTTGCACCTCTGGACCAGATTCTCCGTGTGTTCCCAAGTTGTGTATGACGCCATTAGTGGCGAACCTTCTCGCCCGGCAGCTCGTGATCTCGTGATCGTTGCTACCGTATACTACCGGTCGTACACTAACGATATATCGGCTCCCACGCATTAACAATCCGCGAATTGCGGGCAATTAACGAGACCACGATCCGACGGAAACTTAGAAATGTACCCAAAAATCTGGAGATCGACTTGCCAAAAGATCCTATGTGATCGGCAATTTTTTCTTTCTATTATTTTTATGGATGAAAAAAATCAGAATATTATAAATCGGAATCTTTGGTTGTTCAAAAAAATGTTGCGTTTACATGTGTTAAAAATTACATGTGTGTTCCATAACGGATCGTCTAACTTTCGATATATTTACATCTCTACCACTCGCAACTCTACCAGAAAGTAAAAGAACTCTACCAGAATCAAAATAAAATTCTACTGAATTTGAAATAAAACTCTACCGGAATTGAAATAAAATTTAAAAATCGCAAGACAGATGGGTGATTGGTGTAATTATCCACGCATTAACAATCCGCGGATTGCGGGCAATTAACGAGACACGATCCGTCGGAAACTACGAAATGTACCAAAAAAATCTGGAAATGGAGTTACCAAAACATCCAACGTGATCGGCAATTTTTTTTAAATATTACTAATAAAAAATAAAAAAACTAAAAAATATCAGAATATAATAAATCGATCTTCGGTTGCTACAATAAAAATTCCCATTATATATGTAAGCCAAAGGGTTGTTTAACTTTCAAATACAGTAAATAAATTTGAAAAATTGTACGACAAATGGACGATTAGTATAATTCCACATTTAGATTTTTTGTCAAAAGATTAGAAGAAAAATTGTTACGATTCATAGCAACTAAATAACTCCAAATTCTTATCAGTACCCCATTAGCCTGCACGATAATACGTTGTTCGGTGAATGGGGATTTAATTTCTGAAATGTGACGAAGAATTTGGACAAAGTTCATTCGGCGTTTCGTTCGCAGAAGCGATTGTCGATCTTTGGTATTATTACCGACGGCTGATAGATCTACGGTAGCAACTATTTTTAACACGCCTGCGAGCCGCGTTTCGTGATATGTGAAACGTGTTCCACCCTTGTACCACGCGGCGTACCCACATTTCAGCCATCCCAGCGGCACCATGCCAGATGGAAAGGTTTCGGTTCAATGGGAAAGGAACCGGTCTCCCTCCCGATCCGACGCATTTATTCGCTCCGAACCGTGGCAACCGGTATAACTAACCTCCGATAACACACGGGAAGACGCGTAATAATGCGACGGGGGAAGGGACCCGGCGAAGGAAAGGCCGAGTGCGGTCAACCGCAATACCTGTGCCAATGAATCTTTAATCCGGAAGGAGTCCCTAGGGTTGATTCGCTTCTCGGACGCCTTCGAAAACGGTCCAAGTGCCATCCCGGGATGTGAAAAAATTTAGTCGCGCCACAAATATGAAGAGCAACGGAAAAATAGTATATGCGAAAATATATATTTTTCATAAATTGAATATAGTTTTTTATGTAAAATAGTACGTAATTTACATATCTTGAGATAATATGTGATGTATATTTTTCCGGGTAGATATAAAAAATTGATTCAAATATATAAGATATGATATAATATAATATACTCAAAATTATTTAAATATATTTCTGCGCGACAAATTTCATGCCTTTAAAGTACTTTCTGATATGTTGAGCATTGGACTAACTCTCAAAAGCACGGTGATCTTTATTCGATTTTTAAAAATTGTGTATGATTATTTTACGATTAAAAAATGAACTTATTGATCGACGTAATTAAAAATTCTGAAAAAATTGAGAAAAATCATGTGTCATATAAAAAAAATTAAGATTTGAGTGGACCGGCGTCATTTTTTTAATTATATTTATAATTTATAAAAAAAATAACAGTGAAGAAAATCAGAAGAAAAAATCAGTCGATTATGCGTTATCGCTGGACCGAAAGTAAACATAAATTTTTTTTTTTAAATCGCAGGTCGAGTCTATATGATGTTCACAACTCTCCTCACAAACGTACAGATTTTTATGGTGTCGTACAAAAATCCCCCGTGGCTTTAGATATTTATATATATATATTTGCAAGCCGTACTGTGCGTCAGACTCGAAAGAGCTCCGCGATAGAACCAGAGGGTCCCTTCCTGTCTCCTGTAGCGATAGGGCGACTCGGTACAGAAGATCGTCGAGGCCGGAAGAGCCGCTGGTTGCCGCCACCACTAGTCGCAGCGAAAGCAAAAGCAATAGTTGGAGTGAAACGCGAGAAAGCATTTGTCAAGAGAATGCGACGCTTTTAACGTTTCCAGGGGCTCAAAGCTCTCCCCATTTCTCACCCCCTCCCCTCTCCCTCCGGCATTTTTTTCCTTTCTTCTCGGACATGGAGCCTCACTCTCGTCACGACATCCCGTTTTATTCGGGACTATATGGACACTTTACCAGCAGCCCAGCTAGCAACAGAATGCCGAGCAATGCTTCTCTCGTCAGACTTTTAGACTCTGCTATATTGCCGTAAACGAACGGTGCATAAAATCTCACGTCTCCCTCTTGTCCTTTTTCCACTCCGGCTCCCTTTTATTTTTTGTCCAACTTTCTATGTTTTTTTTTCTCTTTCTTTTCTCTTGTATTAAAATCTCGGTGCTTTCCCATTTTTTTTTCACTCTCCCCTCCCGCTTCACGGCCTCGCATTGTCGGTGTTTGTTCTCCGCGAAGGTGTAAAAAGGCCCTGGAAGACTAAAGTTGTCGGGACACTTGGTAAATATAATGAAATTTGTTTTTTTTTTTTTTTTTTTTTTTTTAAAGCAATTAAAAATATTTTAATTAATGAGATTTGGCGCCGTTGGTTGCGAATGTGTTTATCGGTGCTTTTTTTTAGTTTGTGTAACTTCGAAGTTGAGATAGTCGAGAGTGAAGAGAGAAAATAATGGAATACGAAGAAACGTGAAAAAGAGCGTTAATCGCGAAGACCGGAGACGAGGGTTTCCTACGCCGTATATGCGCCCTAGGTGTACGTAGAAAATTGCTAACGCGTAATGGTCTCCAATTAGCGTGACGAGCCTCGCCTTTTCGTCGTTTCTCTTTTTCTCTATAATTTTTTTCCATTTTTTTCCCGTTGCTGTCGTCGTCGTGGTTTAGTGTACGAGACGTAAACGATCTCGGTCGGTATGGCGGAGTATAGCTCGGCTTGCTTTCTACCTACACATCACAGGACGGACGACAGTCGGGATTTCTTTGATCTCTGACATGGCGATGGTTCTGCTGTTTCTCCTGCCACTGGCGGATCGGCACGTGCAGCTCTCGCAGCACGCGTAGGCCGCCACTGTATGAAACTTGAGTTTTGTCTTGTCCTGTCTTCGAGCGACATTCGCGAAGAGCCTCAAAGCAGAGCGGTTCGGGTCTCCAGAATTTTAAGTATTGTTCTCTGGTGGATAAATAAACCCCTCACGTGCGGGACATTTTTTTTTTCTTCGAAACGTAAGACCTTTTGCTGCTATTGCTCACGGCGATAAGACGGATGTTATCGATACATTTTTCCTTGAACCCAAAAAAGTACCCACTTCATACAGAAACGGATTGTTTGAAGTTAGCGATTGGTGAAAAATCCCAAAGTTAAACGTTTATTTTATTTTTATAATTGTTTATTCAAAATTGTATGCATTTATTGATGGCAAAGGAGGTTGATTTGTATTATTGCATGTGTCCTCAATAAAGAGAAATATTAATCATACGGTCTTCCGAAAACAGCATCTGGTGAATGCTAATTTTGATGATGGTAGGTTTTTGTTGGGGTTTTTTTTTTCAAAGTTAAATCTGTATTTTTTTTTTACTGATACGACACGACGATAATACGGATAGTTTGAAGTTAGCGACTGGTGAAAAATGCTGAAGTTAAACGTGTACTTTATTTTTTATAATTGTTTATCCAAAATTGTATGCATTTATAATAACGGTAAAGGAGGTTGATTTGTATTATTGTATGTGTCCTCAACCAAGAGAAAAATTAATCACATATGGTGAATATATTCCTTAAGTTGATCAATTAACACTGATTCTGCCCAGAATTATAGAAAAAAAATCATTAAAACGAAATGGCAGCAAGAGTTCACAGTAAAAAAAGTTTATACCTTTTACAACAACTTACTCTCCACAAAAGTCTACATTTTTTAATGTGTTAATTGTCCGATCAGAAACCCCCATTTCTAATTTTACAAACAAAAGTCCAAACTAAATTTGTCAACGAATTTTCAAATAAAAGGACAAGTCAGTGTATTCAAGGCTGAACAAACGAGTTTGCTACTTATTTAACAAAAATAATTTTTACGAAACTTCGTATTCTGATTTAACAAAATTATTCTTTACTCTATACAGTCTTAAAAACAATCGTAAATTTAATGCACCATTAAATTAATTTAATATACAAGTTTAAGCGCAAAAACTTTCAGCACCAGTACATAAAATTTCTTAAGAATGTTTTTTTTTTTACCACGCAACGAGGACCCCAGCAGTGCAATAGACTCATTACGACCAAAAAAGACAAAGATGATATCTCGATGGGTCTGGCGCCAAGTATCGGCGAGAGGGAAAGAAGCGGGCGACGCACAGCTTCCTGTTTTGCGAGCCAGTATGGCAAATCGCGAATCGCAGGCTCTTACCTATCGTTCGCAACGACCAATGTCTCCTCCCTGTCCGGGCTTTTCCCAGGCGCATATAGTAACGTTAATAACTGCGGCACATTGCGCTTACTCGGACACCAAAGCCTCCTTAATTGCCTTTTAATTGCCAGGACATCCCGTCTGACTTGTCGAAATTCTCGGAATTCTCGGAATAGATTAGACCGAGCCAGAACAATTAATGGTCGACAAAAGGCGCATCGGAGCTGGAGCGCTGACTACCAGTCATTATATGGCATATTATTATTGTATTTATGACGATAATTCGAGTTGTTGTACCGGCGAGAGAACGAGCCAGAAACAGGAAAGACAGGAGTATTCGCGTTCTCGGAAGGTGCGGGAAAACGGCGATAGACCGGAGAAGTGAAGCAAGAGCGGAGCAACTTCAGAGTTTATTATTTCCCGGATGAAAGCGAGCGGTTGTTGCAACCGCGGGCAGAGTGCGAGCATGCACACACACTCTCCGTCTCACTTGGGTATATTCCTGAAATGGTATATGGGGAGCTTGTTAAATTTTATTGTCGCGATCCCGACTACGGATTCCCGCAAACCGCTCTCGCTGTCCTACTCGCTAACCTAATAAGCGGAGAATCATTTGATACGGGAACGAAGGGGCAACTCGGCCTCAGCCGATTTTATTACTTTTGGTATTGAGTGCGCATGCGCGGTGAATCGTCGGTTATAAAGATCACGTCCGATTCTCACGTCGGGAGAAACGTGTCTCAATTTTTGCGAGCCGTGATCCGTCGAGGATCTTTCGTCTTGCTGGGGATCTGATGAGAGTGTTCCCAGAAAAAAATGTATTTTACGGCCACCGTTTATTTGGTTTAAGCAAAATATTTATTTGATTTAAATAGATATTTATTTAAATTAAGTAAATAGTTACTTAAATGAAATAAATATTTATTTAAATGAAATAAATGTTTATTTAAATCAAATAAATAATTTACTTAAACCACATAAACGGTGGCCGTCATAGAAATTATTTTTCTCGGGGTAGGGGGGGGGGGGTATTATGGCGTTTCCTGAGTGTCCTCGCTTGCCGAGAACGAATCATGTAGAATGAAGGAATTTTTGAGTAAAAAAAAAAACAGTTAATGTGTACACGTGTAAAATACGTGGTGAACTGAGGTTTGCACATTAAACAAAAATTCTTGCTGAGAACGGTCAAAAATGTTCTATGTGATTCTCTTACAAGAGTCATCATCAGGAATTAGTAACACACTGTAAAAAAAGAATCGTATAAAATTTAACGTACCGGACTGCAGGTTTTTATGCAAAAACTGATATGTTAAATTTCATGCATAATTCTGATGAAAAATTTATGTTCAGTATATTAAAAAAATCGGAAATACCTTATTTCTAATAATTTACTTTAATTTTAATATAAAAGTATTTTAATTTTTATAATTTACTTTAGTCTCAATGAAAAAGTACAGTATTTTTTTATCAAAATTGTACATAAAATGTAATTTATAAGTTTTTGCATAAAAAAGTCCAGTCCGCTGCATTAAATTTACAATTCTTTTTCCGGTGCAAGTCCCTTCGAGTCATTAAAAAAAATAAATAAAAAAACTCGATTCTCTGGAATCCCGATGAAAACCAGAGATTCCTCGATTCCGGAAGCATCGAAGATATCCATCTCATTGTTTTGGCTTAGTCTCGAATTTGCGATGCGACTTTTTCCTTCAAGAAACCGACACGCGCTCCGTCGAGTGTCTTTGATTAAATAACCCGGTCCCGTGTGAGTCCGTACACGTCGGCCATAAATCCTTCTATCGGCATATCTGCGCAGCACGATTCCGCAGAAATTGCGAAGCCATCCTTGCCCCCATCGAGCGGGAACTGGGACGTTCAACGAACGGCAATATTCTCAGCAATCCTGAGATTCTCGCGGCGCTGCTCGACGCTGCCACGGCCGAATAAAAAAAAGGCAAGCCTCGCGCGCCCCGCGACGGTGCAGCGTCGACGTGTTCCTCGCGGTCCTACACGTGTTCCACGGCATACCGAACCCTCTTAGCTCTCGCGCGCCTCTTTACGATCCTCGTCACTCTCCGGCATCACTTTTTCTATTTATCCCGGTGGCGCGAGGAACCGCGAAAGAAAGATGCGATAAAATGTAAGCGGAGAGGAGGAAGAGGACACGGGATCGTCGATCGGCAACGGGAGAGAGTTCGTTAATCGCAACGATCTCGAGACGATCTTCCTCCCCCCCTCCCCTCCCCTCACTTCGACTATCTCCTGGTCCGCTTCGAGATGCCTCTTCAAAGTTCAAAACCTGTCTTGTATATTTTTTTTTGTCTCCGCATTCGCGCACCGCACTCTCGGCGACCTCTTCCCATACTGTCTCGCGTCTTAACTTTTTTTGCGCTCAACTGCGACACGTGTGTCGCACGGACGCACCTCGAAAGCCTCGACACCCAGAAAAATAATTTATTTGACGGGCGAGCCGCCAATAATTCACTACTACTATTACTATTTATTTGCGGGTCTCCCGTCAAATAAATAGTAGTAGTAGTGGATTTATTGACAGTGCATAACATGGACAGTTTTTCGTGCATAACAGACTTAGATTTCATATGTTTTGCCACCCGAGTGGAAAATTTCGCGCGTTACATCGGACCTGATAGGGTGCTAAAAAGGAGTGATAAGGCCTTATCAGGACCCTATTGGGCCCGATGTAACGCTCGAAAATTCCTGCTCAGGGAATTAGCCATCGACCCAAGTCCTTCAGCCACGGCTTTTTTTATGTTTTTACAATTTTTTTTTTTTAAATATTATTTTAAGTTTTAGTACTTAAAGTTTAAAAAGTTGATTTATTTATTCGTTCATTGTTTCGAGTTGTTGGTAAGTTGCACGTGTTGAGTGTTTGAAGGTATGTGTTGTGTTTGGTGTGAGTTGAATGTATAATGGTTTGATATTTTCTATTTGGGTCGCGACGCAAATAAATATTCATTCGATTTAAATAAATGTTTATTGAAATCGATAAAAATATTTATTTAAACCAAATGAATATTTATGTGGATGTGCCCTTCAAATAAATTATTTTCCTGGGTGCAGAAGATCGGAATATTGTCTCGAAAAAAATGGGACCCAAAACTGAGCTTAACTTCCATGCGCTGTAAAATTGAAACGATTCAATCATCAAGTGGCATTTAGTAATAATTATTTCTCAGGCAACTTCGAACCGGATGATCTTCTTGCTCTTCTACCGCTTCGCCTTTCTCCGACTCCGCTTCGAGATGCCACTTCAAACCTCAAAACCTGTCTTGTACATTTTTTTCCTCGCATTCGCGCACCGCACTCGGCGGCCTTTTCCCATCCGGTCTCGCATCTTAACTTTTTTTTTCCGCGCTCACTGCGACACGTGCGTCGCAGTAAGAGGAAATTACCTCGAGCGCTTCAACAAGATCGGAATAACTGTTACGAAAAAAAAAATGGTAACTAAAACTGACTTGGTTTCCATACGGTGTAAAAATTAAATCAATTTAATCGTCAAGTGCATTAATCATCATTTCTCAGACAGCATCAAACGAAGTGGATCTGATATATGAATTTTTGAAACATGAATACATGACATTTTTTCACAAAGTTATAAACCATGACATAACTGATAGGCACAGCGTGGGGTCGATAAAGATAAGATACACTTGCGATTAGCTTAAACTAGTCCGACAGTACTAAAGTAAATCCGCTGATACGGAATATAACAGTAGATTAGAGGATATCGATAAGGTTTATATTTATAGACAAGTTGACGTTGCCCTTGACGTATGATGGATGCCGTCCAGGATAGCGAAAGGAATCCGTGTTCTTCGATTGAAATGAGATATGTTTGTGGCTCACGATTTAAAAAAATAGTCCTTTCTGTCCCGATGTTTCGGATAGCAAAAGCAATCCGTGTTCTTCGATTGAAATGAGATATATTTGCAGCTCATGATTAAAAAAAAATAATCCTTTTTGTCCCGATGTTTCGTTTTGTCCCCTACTTTTACAATTCATACTTCATCTCTGATACGGGTTACATCCAGGTTACGACAGAGATACGTTGATAATAGGCTGACATTGAGTGCACTTGAATACATAAGTTGCGTGGATACATTTCTGGTTGGTAGGTGGAAGCGGTGATGGAATCGCAGGTGGATTCGTAGGTGGAGTCGGAGATGCAATAATTTCTGGAGTCGTAGATTCAGGAATTTCTTCAGTCGTAGATTCAGGAATTTCTGGAGTCGTAGATTCAGCAATTTCTGTTGTCGTAGATTCAGCAATTTCTTCAGTCGTAGATTCAGGAATTTCTTCAGTCGTGGATGTAATCACTTCTGGAGTCGTAGTTGGGTACCCCCACCACGAATCTGTCGTAGTTGGGTACCCCCACCACGAATCTGTCGTAGTTGGGTACCCCCACCACGAATCTGTCGTAGTTGTGTACCACCATGACCACCGAGATTTCACTTCATAAGCGACCTTAAAATCGATGTCATCAGTAGACACAAGTCCACCAGATATGAATTGAGTCCAAGACTTGTCCCCATCATTGGTGCGCTTGACTACAAGCGCGGTCGAGTTCGCCACATAATTTTCCGATCGTTTTATGAAGACGGTGAACCAGGCCTTCATAGCTGTCTCGTCGAAGCATGGAAAAGCACGTCGGGCGTAAGAGGGCTTGAATCGAGTTAAAGCCTCCCATCTGAAGTATCGTCGATTAATCAAGACACGTGTTATCGATGATTTTTCTCCGAAACAATAATGAAAACTAAGCGAGAAAATAGCGATGTACTTACACGTATCGTCCATGGATTTGGCGCTGGCTGCGGTAAAATCCCTTGGGGTCTTCCTTCAACTTTCCGGTGTAGCGCAAATTCAATGTATAAGCTCCTGCTGCGATTGGGTCAGCGAACTCGATCGTCAGCAATTCCTTGACTGGGTCTAGAGATTGCTTCGTCGGTTTCAGAGTTGTTTTTCCGTCTGTGGTAACCAGACTTGAGAATTCTTCTTCGATCGCCAGGTCGACGGCGTGCAAAACGATTGTCTTCGTGGCCGGTCCGGTAATGATGACATCGATGTTCGATTCACCTTTGAAAGTAAAATCGCTGCCGACAAAGTGAGGCTCGAGCTTGATCGTATAGGAGTCTGGTTGCACGTTTTTTGGAAGAGAATATGCATTTTCTTTCGAAGCTGGTGGAATGGACCCATCACTTCCGGTTTGGGCACTGCTCTTCCGGAGAGGAGTCGACTGTGCCAGAGTCACTAGGAGCACCGCCGACAAGATGGAGCGCCAAAGGATTCGCATCCTTGCGTTTTTTTTTTTTTCGAAAGCCAAAGATGACAACCTTAACCTGGGATGAACAGCGTTCACGTCCACGGTACTCGCTCTATCTCGGAAAATCGCTGGATTGCAAGGGCTTTATATGAATTCTTGGGTGGGGTTGTTGTCGATATGAATCGTAAAGTATTGTGGCTAATCTTATAGTTCGATGCTGATAAGCCATGCAATGTTCACCGGAATTCGACGGTAGCGTTGAGACATTTTTTTTTTCTGTTAGAGAGTTTTCAACTGATTCGATATCATTGTCATTGTTGCACTGATAATGTCGGGAGACAATTAAGATTAAACATCGATCGAGCTCGACGGGTTCGAGATACAAGGGAAAAAAACCGGTTTCCAGTCGTCCCGCGTTACGCGATTTATCGTCGCTCGATCGACTTTCGATCTTCTTTTCTCGGCATAGATCGTGGCGATTGGATTCGGTGAAATTTATACGCTTCTTTCACCGATATTAAGTTCCGATTTTTCGAGATCGTGAAATTAATTCTTCATCTTCTCAATTAAATTAATGAGACGTTATTATTAGATTATTAATTACCGTCTTAATTGAACAGAAATTAATTCTTATTTTCTGTTTATTTACGAATCGGTGAAAAATCAACAACAACAAAAACGTGTCGTATATTCTTAAAATTTATGAAACGTACCGTTGGTTCGTGCAGCTGTGCAAATATACTTGTTCGAAATGACCGATGAAGCCGAGTGCGTGGGTAAACAAGACGAAGCTGATAGGAACGAATAAACATTAGTCGAAGCTTGCGTAATACCAAAAAATAAAAAATACACTTTTCCTCGACTTTCGCGTGAAATGCGAAGACACATATAAATTTTTACAGAAATTTGTAAAAACCAAAAATTCTCCAATACTGCGACTAATTTTCGAACCGTCGAATGCGACGCTTCGGACCCAAGTATCAATAATCCGATCATGCAATACTATACGAACATGTCCGACGCGACAGCTGTCCGTCGCTAAAAATCCCGTTACGAGGGAAAATATAAATTTTCATTGAGTTAATTCAATTGACGCTGATTAGTACTGACGTCGATAATGGTAATTTTACATTGGTTCGGAGTTCGAAAAAAGAAGAAGCACTTTTACTCAACTTTCCTGTGAAATCTGAGGCACATTTACATCTCTACCACTCACAATTCTACCAGAAAATTTAAATTGCGGTAGAGTTTTATTTAAATTGCGGTGGAGTTTTATTTAAATTCCGGTAGAGTTTTATTTAAATTCCGGTCGAGTTTTCTCTTCAGGGGTAGAGATTTTGGTAGAGTTCTAAACACCGTAGAGTTGTGAGTGGTAGAGATGTAAATGTGCCAAATGTGATAACACATTCATTTTCACAAAAATTTACATAGAAAAATTAATTCTCCCCCACTCGTCGAACGGTCGAATTCGATGCTTCGGATCAAAGTATCAATAATCCGTTCGTGCGATTCAGTACCGACGCGAAAGCCGTCCGTCGCTAAATATAGATCCGCCATCTGTCACGGAATTAATAGACCCGTTACGAGGTAAAGTACTAATTTTTATTGAGTCGATTCAGTCAACGCCGATATTACTGACGCCGATAATCGTAATTTCACATGCGTTCAGACTTCGAGTTAAGTTAATTGAATAAAGTTGTTTGACAAAGCTCGTCCGGTACGGCACACGATGAATCCGACTCGGCACTCCTACCGTGAAACCAGTTTCTTTTTTCATCGGCGAGTCATGAACGAATCCACATGTGTCCGTGCCATCCTGACGTCAAGTAACGAGCGAGCTCCGAAGAATCGTCGCAATCCCGGGGACTCCGGCATTCGAGTCCCAATCATTGACCCGTCAAGCGATCGCTCCCTCCGTCTGTCGCTCGACACGATCGCCTCCGCCGTACCCCACTCGAAACAGAAAGGGACGAGGATGAAGGGAATAAAATGAAGGGAGAAAGATTTTTCAGCGTGCTGGACGGTTCTTGAGACCGACTGACGACCACATGGCGTTTCGCCGATCTCAAGTACGTACGAACCGGGGTTTGCCGCGAACGAGCGGGAAATCACGCGCGCCAAAAATTGTCGACCAAAAGGTATCGGGGAGGCTTTGGTGAGCGTAACGAGAGTGGAATTTCACGTGTGCGATCTATCGAATGATCGATGGACACTTCAGACAGAACCAAATATCCGTAGTTTGCAGAAAAAAAAAATTGACAAAAATATTGAGATTTTCGTATCAGAGTTCTGAAAATTAATATAAAATGTCGAGAAATTATGGACAGTACTGGCGTTAGGATAAGTTCGAGTATTAATTTTTGTTTAAGGTTTGAAAAAATCAGTACATATAGATAAATATCTAGCGTAAAAAAGAACATGGAATACCGATTTTATTTTAGAGATGATTTCGTTAAAAAAAATTAGTACGTTGATCTAAGTATTGTTACCTGTCGGGAGTTTACAAAAAAGGGGTTTTAGTACCAAAGTACTAAAAATAATCTGAACTGTTAAGGTTCGAGTATTGATTTTTTTAAGGATTGACAAAAAATCACTACAAATGGATAAAAAAGAACATGGAATATCGATTTTATTTTAGGGATGATTTCGTTAAAAAATCTAAGTACCATGATGTAATTATCGAATTATCAACGATAGGGAGTAAAAAAAAGATGCTCAATTTTCTGGCCGAAATTTTTGGCTCTCCTACCAAAGGTGACAGAACACAAGATCATTACTAAAATAATGAATCCTTAAGTTATCGGTGATTTATTAGTATAATCGGTTTCGAACCGTTTGTCAAGATTGAGTATCGTGTATATAATATAATGCGACACCCAATATTATATACACATATATAGTGACGAGTATTCGTAAATTGATCAGCTTCGTAACCTCGCGATTATGCAATCAAGTCTATTAACTTGGGAGACCATTAAACGTTCTCGAGCTATCGAATTATTCTGCATGCTTGCGCAGATTACATGTTAAATTAACTGTACGCACTGATGTGTACGTGCTCGCTTGCGATACGTTAAACCATTAAGTGACGCGATCAGTTTTTATTTTCCCCAAGCGCTCTTCCTTCCTACGCTCGTGCTTAGCGTCGGGCTTTTTATTTTTTATTTTTTTTATTTTTTAATTTTTTTTTCCCATCCGAGGCACGAAGCGGAGAGCGAAGTAACTCTCGACAAGCCACGAGGGAAGCGGGAAGTTGCGGTGGCTCTCTATAATCAAGCGAGGAGACCGGTAACAAGTACTGTACATCGGGTAGCCTGATTATCTTATTAGTTTCTTGCCTCTGTAATAATTGTAATGAAGCATTTATTTTCTCGGATCTGCGTCGATCACGCTGATCACGCACGGGTATTCCAGCGATAGTCATATCGTGCGTACGTCGGAGTAATCTGTGTGCGTAAATTCGAGGCACACGCGTTTCCAATTTATTATATGCAAATTTTGTCATAAGCTTAACGACGAAGGGAGAGAAAATACTTTTAATACTCGGAACATGAAATATTTTGCCGTAAAATTATATCGCGCCGAGGCCTGAAGAACCTGTTATCCCGTCCTGCTTCCGTATACATTTATTCCGTTACAAAATTGTTAAAAATTATTATAAACTCGGTTCGCCCTTACAATGTGTTCCGATAAGGATCGGAAATGCGCGTCGACCGGACATAATTTCAGGGAACCACTATAATGGTAATTGATCATTGGCAAACTCCTGGCAAAGTCCCTTTATCGCTCCGAACAGTAAAAAATAAAAGAAAAATGGTGCGTAAGTAAAACAAAAAGTAATTTTTTTTTAAGTCAAACAAAAAGTTTAAGAAAAATGGGTGGATTAAAATTTACAAAAAATATTTATATTAAAAGTTATCGATGCATGCGAAAGGATAGGAGAAAACAATTATAGACGATCTATTCTCGACCCGACCCTATGTCACCTTCCAGACTCCCAGGTCTCAAAAGACAACGAATCCGAAGCGAAACAGTCCTCCATCTCTTGACCATCCCGAGGCATTAGAGAAGCAATAATTGTGCGAAAGTAAAAAGAAAAGTAAAAAAAAAATATTTTAAAAGTAGATCGATTAAAATGTATATAAAATGTATATTAAAAGTTGTCGATGCATACGTAAGGATAAGAGAAAACAACGATCTATTCACGATCCGACGCAGATCGAGGCTTTTATTCTTCGAGAGACAACGATTCCGAAGTGAGAAAGTCCTTCATCTCTTTATCATCTCCAACCATTAAAAAGGCAAAAATTGTGCAAAGGTAAAACACAAAAAAAAATGGTAAGTAAAAAAAAGTTTAAAAAATAGGTAGATATTTTGTTTTAAATTATCGATCTTAAAAATTATCGATGCAATGCGAGAGGGATAAGAGAAAACAATGATCGACGATCTATTCTCGATACGACCGTAGATCACCTACGAGGCTCCCAGGCCTCGAGAAACAACGACTGCGAAGCGAGAAACGTGTAATCCTCCGTGGTGCAAGGGTACTAGCAATTCTCTACTTGAGCCCACGGGCCACGACCCACGTACGCGTACTTATGTCCGAGGGAGTACGTGGCCCCCGGACTGCCAACACGGCTCCGCTGGAAGCAGGAAAGCGACGAAGCCGGGCGTGCACGAGCGACGGCAAGGAGGACGCTCATTTCCTTTTCCAGTTGTCGCTCGCCTGCCGTCACGTCGCCTGGACTTCTTCGTCCTCTTTGCCTCCTCTTGACGTCCCCGTTCCGTATTGCATTCCCAACGAGCACTTCTGACTCCGGGGCTCGCTAAATATTCCCTCTTGACGTTCTGGCGCTCCGAAAACATTTTTAGCGTCATCCGATACGCGACAAACCCCTTATCGGTAGAATAAAACTTCCATTCCGCTAAGAACCAAGAATCGTGCCAGCAACCTGGTTCGTCGTCAATTTTTTCATTCCTTTTGCCCTTTTTCGTACTTGAAGTTTCACTACACTGAGAGAAGGATCTAGTAAATGTGACTACACTGTACAAAAAAAATTGGAAATTTAATATACTGGCACTAGAAATTTGCTAACTGAAATTTATAAGAATGTTCATGAAAAATACAAATTTTACTGTAAAATTGCAACGCACATGTGTTTCAAATTTCAGCAACGGTTTATGTAAAAAAGCTTTCAATACTGTTCAGTAATTTTCAAACAAATTTTTTTACAGTGTATATGGCCTGAGAGATTTTACCATAGCACATAGTAGTAGCGAACTAGGGCGCCACCTATTGTAGGAAGTGCCGGATTTATAAGAATTTTTCGTAGGTATTATGGTAAAAATTCTTGGAAAATCGGAGACTTTCCGCCATAGGTGGCGCTCTAGTGCCCTGCTACTATGTGCTATGGTAATTTTTTCTATGATGATTGGTAGCTTTTACTAGATCCTTCTCTCAGTGTACTTGTCGAAGGAATGGCGACAGTTAGGACGATTTATAGGGAAAGACGTTAAATCCCATTTTGCCTCTTTGCTTCCTCTTGACGCTCCAGTTTCGTCTTGCATTCCTGACGAGCACTTCCGACTCCGGGGCTTGCTAAATATTCCCTCTTGCTAATCCGGCGCTCCGAAGACATTTTTGGCGTCATCCGATACGCGACAAACTCCGTATCGGTAGAATAAAAGTTCCATTTTGCTAAGAACCAAGAATCGTGCCAATGGCCTGGTTCATCGTCAAACCTTTCATTCCTTTTTCCCTTTTTCATACTTGAAGTTTCGCTACTTGTCGAAGGAATGACGACAGTTAGGACGATTTATTGGGAACCCGTTAGGTTCCATTTTGTCCGCTTTGCTTCCTCTTGACGCTCCAGTTTCGTCGTGCATTCCCGACGAGCACTTCCGACTCCGGGGCTTGCTAAATATTCCCTCTTGCTAATCCGGCACTCCGAAAACATTTTTAACGTCACCCGTATCGAAAGAATGAAAGTTCCATTTCGCCAACCACCAAGAATCGTGCCAATAGCCTGGTTCATCGTTAAATGTTGCATTCCTTTTTATCTGTTTTATCCACGAAATGACGACGATTAGGACGATTTATTAGGAACACCTTAAATTCGGTTAAAATTCGATCTTGACGTTTCGGCGCTCCGAAATGATGTTTAGCATAATCCGATCCGCGACACGCCCCTTATCGAAAGAATAAAAATTCCATTTACCTAACTACCAAGATTCGTGTCATTAATCTTGTTCATCGTTAAGTTTCGATGACGACAATTAGGGCGATTATTTGGGAACACCTTAAATTCCCTTTTGCCCTCTGTGAGGAAGCGAAACCTGCCACGTTCTCCGCCGTCTCCGCATAGACCGCCATACATGTAAAATCTATCTATCGTGATGTAAATTCCCCGCCCCTGAAAAAGAAAATAACTCGATTGGAGCAAGGATGAATGATTTATGGGACGTAGTAATCGCGACGCCGATCGGCATTGATGCACGCATGCGCCGATCAACGCTGTCAGATAGTCGCGTGCGTGTTCTTATTGTGACAAAGTATTGGAGGTGACTCGCGACGACGATGCCGGCGGATCCGTCCGAATTATCTGCCTTACAAGATCGAGAGTGCGATCGATCGATCGGACTACCGGCGGAGCCCGAGCGGATAGTTGCGCACCTTGCGATTAGATTGCCGAGTTGTGAATGAGCTACATCGCTCTCCACCCATTCGCAATTAATTTACTTACCCACATGACGATTTATGCTAATGCCGTTTGGTTTTTGTTTCTGTCGCTACGTTCCGCTTCAATATTCATCCGATTCAATATTCATCGCCACCGCCTCCATCCGCACTCGACCAATCGACTACCTGGTGATGTTACATTCCATCACCGCCTACAATCGAGGCTGACAATTCCGCAATGGCACACGACCAATCATTCTCCTCGACTACCTCCAACAGCCTCCTCATTGCAGGATCGCGTCAGCTCCGCTACGATCCAAGTAGGATCAGCAAGTTTTTATATATATTTTCTTTAAATATTTTTACGAGGAGGAAATTACACACGGAGTAATTACATACGAGTCGCGCAAGGAGTGGGGTAACTACAGTGGGGACTGCAATTTGTTTAATAGAACAGCTGCCTGCCAACCGGTCACATATCGTCACTGCAAGCATCGTCACAATTCACAATTTCTCGTATCGCGACGGCCTTAGATTGCCGACTGTGCGATGCTAGTGTCCCGTCCCAGGTGGTCCCGGTAATCGTCCGATACGAATTATGTCCCAATAACTTTTTGGCCCAAGGTGTACTTTGCACTGTACAAAAAATTGAAAATTTAACGCAACGACTGGAAGTATTTATGCAAAACTTGGTGCATCAAATTTAATGCACAATTGTCGAATTTTAGAGTGCAATTAAAGTAAATGTCTGAAATCAAAGTATTTTTATAATAAAATTGAAGTAGATTACTAAAAGTAAAGTATTTATGAAGTTTTTAATATACCATACGTTATTTTTTATTACGAATGTACCTGAAGTTTAGTATACCGGTTTATGCGTAAACACTTCTAGTACCAGTACATTAAATTTCATACGATTTTGTTTTTATGTAAGGTAATTCAGCGTGATATAGCCGATCGCAAATATATATTCATGAAGCTGTAAATAAATCACGCATCGAGAATATCGAAACTCCCGAGTGAATTACGTCAGTTCGATATTTCTAGACTTGCTTACAACCAGACTTTAAAGGTCTTCGCCAAAAATGCTCGCCATATCGTCCCGACTTACCCTAGTACACCTTTAGTGTACCAAAAGGTACACCCAGAAAAAAAAATTATTTGACAGCCACCGTTTATTAAGATTAAGTAAAATATTTACTTAATTTAAATAAATATGTATTTAAAGCGAATAAATATTTTACTTGATCTTAATAAACGGTGGCCGTCCAATAATCTTTTTTTCTGGGTGTTTACCGAAGCGACTTAGTAAAACGATTTTGTCCATTGTCCCAAATTGTCAAACATACATTAATAAAAAAATACGGTTCAATCAACTAAGATTCGGGCGTCGACGCTCAACTAAACATTTGTTGGTACACCTAAAAAATTGGTCAATTCAACAATTTCTTCGGTGATTTCACCAGAATATGTTAGAGTCATTGAAATAATTTCTTCGACCAACAAAACATAAATTTTAACGTCCCTGCCCGATAAATCTTAGTTGATTCAACTCTCCTTTCTCATCAGTGTATCTTTCGTTCCTCACACCCGAAGCCTGCAAAAAAATCACTTTGTTCCAAGTCTTTCCAACGACTGGTGAACGGAGCTTTCCGCTCAACCGTGTCTTTCCTGCAGCCCCGCTCGATTCCCCAAGAATCCAAGAAGCGGTTGTACCGAAGTATCTATCGGCGCACTCACGGTGTATTTGTTCCGAGCTCCGGTGGAAGCGATCCAAAACGATAATCACCGCACAGCTGGTCGGAGTGCATAATTTCAGGTGCGTATCTCACTGGCACTTGCCAGCGCCACTCTCGGGTACGCATTGGCGGGGTTCTCGCGTGTGTACGGCAGTCGGTTCGGTCAGGCCGGAGGTAGAGACTGCCACGAGTACCTGCAGTCGTGTACGGGCATGGCTCGTTATCGATATCATTACGGAAGCGGTAGGTGGGCAGTGCCGAGGAAAGAGGCGGTGGCGCTCTCGGTTCCCGGCGCATGTTCCCCGTACGGAGGATCGTACAGCGGGAGCTACTTTCATTCGCCATAATTTCTCTGTGCCGAGTCGATCCATCATGGGCCGCGCTCGGCCCGGAGATGGAACGAACGAACGCGAACGATCAAACGAGCAAGCTCACTCGTCCGGCTCGCCGGGGAAGACTCGACAAATGCAATCAACGTTTATCCGTGTGCATTGTACGATACGCATGCGAGCGGACCGCGCTCCGTGGCAAGTTGCCCCTCGCGAGTCCCCGGACGTATCAGTCGAGCCACCAGATACGACGCGAATACTGGACGCGTCATTATCGATGTTATTATGCCGGCGAGTCTTAGGTGGGCGAGGCTCCGTGCATCACTCTTCGACGTGTATCGATACTACTTTTATAAACTAGGATACATATGCATACATGAATATGGAACGTGATTAACTTGAGCCGCGACACGGTGTGGAATTGATGATTTTTATTTTTTTTTTATGAAGATTTCAAGCGCCGTGTTTATCGTAATCTCATCTCGAGGACGATTGCGTCGTGAGGTTTTGCTGGATTGCTTCGGGAGTCTTGCTCCACTTCTTGCTGAAACTCCTTTTTTTAGAGTTCTATGTCACTGTCTCACCGTGCGTGAATCCTTTTTTTGACGGAATTATGGAACGGGTTGCAATCAATCGCGCATCTAATGTGAGCAAACTGGCTCGATGAATAATGGAGTAAGGACGGGTGATGAAGATCTACTGGAGTCGATCATTCGAGCACTTTTCAGCCGGTAGTTCAGTGAGCTTACCGTTTCTGTCTCTAGGACTATTGTCAGATTCTAGGACCACTGAAAATCTCAATTTTCGACCGGATGTGACGTTATACCGGAAATACTTCCGTTCGGAAAATTTGATTTTCACGTGTTTCCTGTATGACGTCATCGCTCGTATTTCCGATATGACGTATCACTCTTCGACGTTTACTGATACGACGTTTGTAAACTAGGATATATGCATATATGAATATGGAATATGAATATCTTCAGCCGTGCTGTGCGGTGTGGAATTCATGATTTTTACGAAGATTCTAGGCGCCATGTCCGTCGTAATAGACATCGCATCTCAATTACGATTACGTCGTGAGGTTTTTCTGTAGTGCTTTGGGACTTTTTTTTTACTCTACTTCTTGCCGTAATTTTTTTTAACCGTTCGAAAAGATCGATTAGAAAAACGCTCTTTGACAGAATTATGGAACATGTTGTATTCAACGGAGCATCCAATATGAGCAAAGTAGCTCGTTCAATAATGCAGTAAGAACGGGCGATGAAAATCTGCTACGGTCGATGGTTCAAGAAGTTCTCAGCCTGTAATACAGTGAACTCTGGGACAACTATCAGATTCTAGGACCACTAAAACCTCATTTTTCGATCGGAAGTGACGTCTTTCCTTCATGACGTCACTTCCTGTCGGAAAATCTGGGTTTCAAACCGGAAGTGACACATTTCCGGTACGACGTCACTTCCGGTCAGAAAATGAGGTTTTCAAACAGGAAGTGACGTATTTCATTTATGACGTCACTTCCGGTCGACAAATGAGATTTTCAATCCGGAAGTGACGTATCTCATTTATGAGACGTCACTTCCGGTCGAAAAATGAGATTTTCAATCCGTTGTTTTTTGACGTTTTTTCTGTACGACGAGGTTGGTGCGGATACCGGCTTGAGCGCCGAGCGAGGACAAGACCCTCCGCAACTGGTGCAGTCCCATAGCCGCGCCGATGGTTAAATCTCACCTGGGTATCGGCAGATGCTTCGATCCAACGGCAAGGCTCGATGTACGCGGCCTGATAATTAATAATCTTTGTCGGTCGATGATAATTGATAACAGTTGCGAACGCAGCCTTCCGAACAGCACATCGTGCAGCAGACATTCGCATGCAATAAATATCAACACAGAATCGTATTTCTTAATTAAATTTCCGTTAAAAAAAAAAAAAAAAAAAATGTTGAAGAAGTATTTCCGCGCAGCGTCGCGATTGACCTAGGATCTACGCGAATCTCTCAAGAGTCTCTCCGCATCTCGAGTTAATTCGTAAATGCAACAAAGATCGCTATCGAATCGCAAACTTCTTATTACGCCCGAGAGCTTGAGGAACGCGCGTGCGTTATTTCTTCCGTACACGAGGGACGCTATTACAGCTTAATGATATAGTATTATTTTCGTGTGCCTCGCCCTCGTTGTTAAACATCTTGCGCTCATCGTTTCTTCGTTCCTCATGCTTTATTATCCTCGTCGTACGTACGAGCGACGCCGAGGCGAGCGAACGATAAAATGTTGCGCCACCAAGTAACCCGGCTAAACGCTCGTAATAGATAATAAAAACCTTAAACGGCTAATTTCCATTGATCATTAAAGCCTCCGACCAAGGAAGATTGCGAGTGCAACGCCGACACCGCAGCTTCGAGCGATCTTTTTATTATTTTTCTTCGCCGTCGCTTTTTTTAATTTAAACATTTTTTATAAATTTCCATTTATTATCGCGTTAATCACTGGGCGATCGGTGCGATTATCCGCCAGCTTTGGATCGAAGCTACTCGTGCACAGACAGCCGGTATAAAAATCAAATTCTTATTGGACAGTCGATGGCTCGTGTTTTAACTGCCGATATAAACATTTCGCGATTTCACGGTCTCGCCTTTCACCCGATCGCGACCGACTCATTTCTCACGCGAAGTTTATTCGTTTTACAGCTGTAAGTAAAGGCCGCACTGATAGATAAAGCGTGTAATAATATCCCAATTGAGCTTTCACGTGCGTCGAGCCTGCGAACGCGAATTTTATGCGGCGAACGCCGATAGATATTTCAAACGACCATTAAACCCGCTGCGGACGACATCGGGAACTCACAGGAAGCCCGCTGACCGGTATGATACGGAATACTCGCAGCGCTACGCTCCTATCGAGCGCAATAAATAGCCGAGAGGCACGCTTGCCAGAGGCTATCGATGCTATACCGATATGGGTGCAGCGTGCGCTCCGCACTCCATTTTCCTTTTTTCTGTATAGTTTGTCCTGTTTTTGTCGCTTTTTTTTGGACCGCGAAACACTGCTCGCGCTTTTTCTCGTCACTCAATGGCCTTGTTCACACTAATGGTTGACTATTTGTATGCAATTGCTTGTAACAAAAATAATGATAAATGCCGCTGAATAAATTCTATTCCCAGCGGCAGAAGGTGTTGAGGCTACTTTCTACACTGCAAAAACTAAAGTGTAGATTAAATGTACTGGAAATTGAAATTTGCTTACCTTATATTAATTGAACATTAATGTACTTTTATTGTAAAATAAAAATACAAGATATTAAAATGACAAATCTTTTGCCTGAAATTTACAAAAATTTTATTAAAAATACAAATTGTACTGTAAAATTGTAACGAACATGTGTTTAAAATTTCAGAAACAGTTTATGTAAAAAAGTTCGACACTGTTCAATAATTTTCAAACTACATTTTTTACAGTGTATATTTCAGAACTAATTTATCCATTAGTCGTTTCGTATATGGTCCAAAGTAAAGAATATGATCAGGTCCATTTGTCATTTGTGTCTGATTTACGTCTTTATCGCACGTGTACTCTGCACTCTATTTTTAGTTTTTCTGTATAGGTTGTCTTTTTTTCAGCGAAACCCGGTTTGTGTTTTTTTCTTGTCACTGAATTGCCTTGTTTATGCTAATGGTTGACTATTCCTATGCAATTGCGTATAACAAAAATAATGATAAATGCTGTAGAATAAATGTTATTCCCGGCGGTAGAACGCGTCGTTGAAGGTACTTTCTAGTATATTTCCGGAATAATTTATCCTTCACTCGTTTTTATTTAGCCGATATTTGTGTGTACGGTCGAAAGTGGCGAATGTGACTCGGCTGACTTTTCTGTATGATTTATCCTCTTTATATTTTTTTTTGACAGCGAAACCCGGGTTGTGTTTTATCTCGCTTTGTTCATGCTAATGGTTGGCATATAACAAAAATAATAATAAATGCGGTATAACGCATTGAGGGTACTTTCTAGTATATTTCCGGACCAATTTATCCTTCGTTTTGGTGTAGCCGATATTTGTGTGACAAATCAATTATTTTCCTGCTTATATGGTCGAAAGTGGCGAATATAGGGTAAAAGTGGTGAATATGGCCCACCTCGATTAAGGTAGTACTAGCACAATGACTGAAAAAATTCTAGCATATAAAAGGTGCCGAAAAGATTGTTTGTGCATAATAATAATTTCAGAATGTTCATAACAAATTACTGAAAAAAAAATTGTGCAATAAATTACCGGGCAACAATTTTTTTTATTACGAAAAAGATTGTTAACTTTTCTGAATACGTATGAATTTTTTCAGAATTTTATCTAATACTTGAAAATTACGATTTTAAACGAATTTTAACATAAAGGAAACGTATAATATTTTGGGATCATCATTATGAACGAACAATCTTATCAGCCTCTTCCATATGCTTGATTTTTTTCAGATTTTTATCCGATCGAGAAGTGTTTGTAATTCTCTTTTATTCCTTTCGAACTTAGGCGGCGTTAGTCATTGCGCTAGTATTACCTTAACACGTAAATCAATGATATATGGACCGGACCGTATTCCCCACTTTTACCCTAACCCGATCCATCTATAACTAATCAACAACCTTATCAGCCAAGTCCATTCTCCCAATTTTTGCCTTACAAAAATCTGCTTAAGAACTAATCCAATTATCTTTCTAGAACACCACTGCAACTTTTTACGCGTAATAAAAAAAATATGATTAGCATATAGTTACCGCAATACGCGTCATGATTAATTGCATCCGAAAGAATTATGCATCCGACTGTGACCGTTACCTCTGTAAAAACCGCACCGGAGTAGGAGGACAGAAAATCAGTTTGTCGATCGTCGATTGCAGGTTTGCGAGGGAAGTCCCCTTAATTCAATATCCAGAGAAAGAATGCGGTGTACAGGCAGGAAGGAATCTAGACTCGGCCGTGTGCAGGGAAGTGTAAAGATCCGACACGCTACCACGTTCACCCGGGTACACAAACCAGCGGCAGCGCCAGCAGGAAAAACGTGGCATACCTTAGGCCGAGGTTGTTGCGATACGAAACGTTATTATTCCATAATGACGTGCAATAATATCCCCGATAATCAATTATTATCCATTTACCATTATCCCCAGTGTCCCCCTTAATTCGATAGCGCATACGACTACTTTGACGCGCTAATGTCAGTGTTTTTCATCGGGTTCGTGTGCTATGGACGGCCGGAATAAATACGTGACCGTCGCTGCCCGATGGCGAACAATTATTCGGTAATTGATAGTTGAAAAGGCTCGCCGGCGCGCCGCGAAACGTGCCGGGCATTGAATCGAAGCCGTTCGCGTATTGTCAATCGAGATAATAAACAATTATCCGCTCGATTGTTTACAAAGGCGAAAGAGAGATCTTAAGTGGTCGTCCGGTGAAATATCGAATGGCAAAAGTTCTCTATCGTTTGATCGTCAATTAACGTTCGGCGAACTGTTCCGGGACAATGGCCCCGCGGTACGCCCACACGTTCTGTACCGACCACACGACGACGCGGTATTTATAACGTAAGAGCGAAAACGTCGGAGAGTTTCATGGGGTATTGTGCGCCGCGAATGTGCGACTGCTCCGACTCGCGCGGGCAGTTGCAGTGACGTAGGTTGGCGCAACAATGCTGCAACCGCAACTGCATCGCCGGCGTCTAGAGCACGTCACCTTGATTCTATCACCGAAGCATCTTAATTAATACGCGCCGAGATAATTACTCGGGTGTGAGCGAACCGGTCGAAGTGGCTCCGATCTGCCGAGGCGGCCTCGTGGCTTGACAATTGCTTTTTTTTTTTTATGGAAGAGAAAACTGGAAAGTTGTGGAAAAAATCAAAGCAGACTTTTGCAGCGTTGGCGAAAGGTTGTGGAAATATTTGGAAATAGCGGGCGATACAAAATCGGACTCTATAGGCGGGGATCGAAGAGCCTATGGAGAAAGAACTGTTTTAGATGATTTCGATATACCTCAAACGACATATTTTTTATCTATTGAGAAAAATAGAACATTTTTGGAAAAGTGCCCAAATTTGGATCCTAAATTCGTTGATCGAAGGGGCCAGGAAAAAACAAGTGTTTGAGACGATTTTCAAAATACATCGTGACTCATTAAAGTTTTAAAAAACAGGCTTCCTTTCACTAAAATAACCCATCGAAAAAAAAAAAAAATCATAAATACGATAAAGAATTTTTTCTTCGTAAAATAAATATACCCACAAAAAAGACCTTTCAACTTCGATGAATGTCTTTGACAAAAAAACGAAAAAACGAACCTGCCCCTCAAGGTCAAGGGCGTGAATATGCCGCATAGGCTGGGGTCACAAGGAGTCTCTTTCACTGCGCGAAGCTTAGCTTTCATCCTGAAGAACGAGATAAAGAGAAATAATAACAAAAAGCTGAGACGTTGGATGGCGAGAAAGAAAAAAAAAGTCCTTTTGGTCCTGTGTGCACTACTAATGAACCTTTCAAGGTCGGGGCCCCTCCTAGCAGCTATCCTGAGTTCAAAAGTCTCGCCACGATGCTTTTTTTCTCTTCCTTCTCTTCTTCCTTTTTGACTGGGAAAGGGGGAGGGGGGGGGGAGGGGGCTAGAGTTCAGAGCTCCGGACTGAGTTTCCATGACGACCGAGGAGGGAAAAAAGTGTACAAAGCTTGGTCCCGTTCCATCCTTCGGCACCGCCCCTCTTTCATCAATCCATGGCAACGGCCTTTCTTCCCATCTCTCTTTCTCGGCCCGAAGCGAACGGGAGGGCGATACGGGACATTCCGCAGAGACGGAATTCAAGGGAGCCGCGGCAGGCTCGAGCCGAAGGTTCGGTGGGGTAAAAAAAAAAAATATACTATATTCTGATATTTAACGAAGCAAATAATTATAACGAGGTTCCATTCAGACCGATGCGTCATGGATGAACATTTTTACGGGAGCCGCTCCTATCATCCTCGGATACTTATAAATGGTTTTGTTCCCATTGAAATTTTGGAGATTCGGAGTCACTTGAGTCTGTAGAAAAGGGTCGGGAGGTCCGATTTAACGCTGGGGTCCGAATGGATGTGCGTGAGCCGTGGAGGCCTAAAATACGAATTTTTCTACCTCGAAAACGACTGGAGCTGGCGAGGTGCATTTCGGCAGACCGCGGAAGCTCTCGCTAATTTTTGTTCGTTACCAATTTTTTTTTTTTTTTTAGGAAAAATGTTTAGCGGGAGTTCCATGAGGTTTAATGCAGGAGGGACTTACAATTATGAAGGCTGGGGTCGACTGCTAATAGTAAATTTCAAACTGGGGACATGGTACACCTCGGTCACCATTAGCGATATGGGAAATTTTCACAGGGGCCATAGCAATTTTTACCCAACCCATATGGTAATTGTTTCCAGAAAACGGGTTGGCAACATTTTGCGTATCTGGCTAAGAATTTCGTGGACTAAACTGAGAATTGCGTCGATCTAATTTTTTTTATGTATGTTTACATTTTTAAAAAATGTGATTGAAATAATATGTCAGTATAATCTACAAAACTGAAACAAAAAGTTCGCAATCGTGACGCCATTGATTATTATATTTTGTAGTAAGAACAACTTATATTCTAGGAAAAATTACGGGATAGTCGGATAATGTCTGCGATATCAAAAATTACCATATGTTATAGCAGAATGTGTTAAGTTTAATACGAATGTTCGCCAGGATGTCGCTGTACTTCCCATAAACCTGAATGTTCTGTCGGTTTTTACCAGCTTTATGCTAATTTCTATCGAATCCTTCTCTCAGTGTAGCTATATCGGCTAGGGAAGAATTGGCTAGGATGTGATCAGAAACCAGGGTCCGGTCCACGTTCAGGCCCTAATGTGGCCCTGATATGATTCTGATCGCCCCGTCTCTCGATTTGGGACAAAAAATTTATTTAAAAAACGTGAGACTTGGAAGGTTTGGTTGGTCACTTGAGCTGGGAAAATCACTTGGTATCCAAGTCAAACGTCGGAGATGAATCTAGATTTCCATGGCGCTCCGGTTGATCACTGCGACGAATACTGTAACCAACGATCTAAATGTCTGGGCTGCCTTCCGGACCACCCAAACTAAGAGAAATACTGTAATAATACTATAAAGCAGATCTTGCGAGCCGCCTAATTTTCAGCAGCAATGCGCTTCCTTCTCCTTCCCTGCTCAGGATAATTCCCATAAAAATAGTCTAACTTTTAGATAAGGTGTCCGTTTCGCCCTCAATTCCTCTAAACGGCAACGGGACTAAGTTTCTTCCTGGGTGGAGACCATTAGACCCTCAGACGATTCCTAATTTCCCGGTTCAACCATTTCAACCACCCCTCATCTCAGAACACCAACGAATGCAACTTGTCTAACTGTCTAACTGTTTATCGTTCATATTATCTCCCAGGTACATTGCCCAAGCCGGCGGTCCGAGGGCTCCAAAGCTTCCTCTTTAGTTGCCATGGCCCTGTTGCCATGGCGATCGGCGCATCTGTACTCAGCCAGTCGGTGGTTGAGAGCTTGCGGGCTAACCCGCCAGCCCGGCCGTGCAACCCTGAGCCGATATTCCCGGTTTCGCCTCCGCGGCACTCCGCGCAATTTCCACCTCCTCGGAGACTTTGACCCCCAGAAGCTCGGACTGAAGAGCCCGGAGCCCAGCGGCATCGCCGCGTTATCCGGAATTGAAAAATAAAATTTAGCCTGCCGCCATTTGTTCGGTGAGAAGGGGGCGAGCGGGGTGCGGCGTTGGACGCCACGTTTCGAGGGGGTTGGTCGTTGGGACTAAGGACTGCAACGGGGGTTGCTAGGCGCAGCGAGCCCGCCGACGTTGCCATGCCAACGGATCCCCAGTTTCGTCGGGCCTCGAGCCTCTCGAGCCTGCTGAAGAAAATCTGAACTCTGCAACCCCCACGCCGTCCCGCCCCCCCTTCCCCCCCGCTGGTCGTATGGATTTTTCTCGCTACTTTTTTCTACTGCCTGCCAGCAACAGCAGCCCACTCGAGGGTGGCGCGACGCCAAATTTTTCACGAGCACCTCTTGACCTCGGCTGCATACTTGTTTTAGCGTATTTACTTTTCTCTCTCGGTATAGACGGAGCCAAAATTTGTCTCCGCCATCGTACACGGAAAATTTGTCTACGCCCCCTTGAGGTCCGTACGTTTCGTTGTGTCTCGTGAGGCACTTCGGGCCTCGTTCTCTTAGCCTTAGGACTTCGTGCAGAATAGAGCGGAAGTGAGGGCTCGGAGACCATGATCGGGACTCCCCTGCGCTTCTTCGCCATCGCTGTGCTTCCGATCGAATTTATCACATTTACATATCCTGAAATTTTCGGCGCTGGAGACAAGTGGTTCCAGCTTTTGAAGTCCTCATCGTTACATTTAATTTTGTCTCCTAATTACATTTAATTTTTTCGCCTAATTAGGGTAGACTTGGTGAATATGGCCCACCTCGATTAACACGTAAATCAATGATATATGGACCGGGCCACATTCCCCACTTTTACCCTACATTTAATTTTTTACCCTAAATTTGGATTGTCACCAAGGTTGGAAGAGACGACCGTCCTCCAGTAGTCGAAGCATGGCCAAGCGTTCGTTCGCGTTCAGCCAACTATATAACTTTAACAACCGCAGTGGCGATAGTCAGGCTGCTGCGGTTGTTAAATGGCAATTTATTAATTCACCAAATAATAAATAAATAAATAGTAATATTTCAGCGTATCGAACATTTAATTGGATTTAATTGAATTGAGTCCGAACAGTTCGTTACATTTAATTTTTTACCCTAAATTTGGATTATTATGAAGCTTGAAAGAGACGAGCGTCCTCGAGTAGTCGAAGCACGGCCAAGCGTTCGTTCGCGTTCAGCCAACTATATAACTTTAACAACCGTAGCAGCGATAGTCAGGCTGCTGAGGTTGTTAAGGGGCAATTTATTAATTCAATAAATAATAAATAAATAAATAGTAATATTTCAGCGCATCGAACATTTAATTGGATTTAATTTAATTGAATTGAGTGCGAAGAGTTCGTTACATTTAATTTTTTACCCTAAATTTGGATTATTACGAAGCTTGAAAGAGACGACCATCCTCGAGTAGTCGAAGCACGGCCAAGCGTTCGTTCGCGCTCAGCCAACTATCCTTCAGCTCCCCAGTTTGCCGACAATCTTTCATTAATCAAAGGAACCCTCTTAACCCGACTCGTCCCGAATTCATTACTTGAAACCGTCTCAAGCTCTCCAATCATTTTTATCCCAACATGTGCCAAATCATGTCGCTTTAAGTCTCACCCTACCAATCCTCTAACATCATCACCCTTAAAAAAAAAAAAAAAAAAAAAAAAAAAAAAAACACAGCCCTCCCTGTATTGACATTCAAGCTGAGAACACAATTTTTCATCGAAACGTTAATAACGCAACACATCCAATGATTCGCGAAACGCACCCCGTCCCGTCATTCCCGGATCGTTCCAATCAGCTCAGTGGATGCGCGGATGCCCTTCCGCCCATGAAAAAGGGGGGTTTTTGAGGCCCGAAGCTCCATCGCACAAAACACATTAGAGTCTAGAGGCGAAGGGGTGGGCAGAGTGACTTTGAAAGTTCCCGGGGTCAAAGAGAGGACGAGGGGTGGGGGGGGGGGGCGGGGGGGGGGGGGGGGGGGGGGGGGTTGCGGGGGTTGCTCGGAACCGAGCCGAAGAGCGCCGTCCCGCAGGATGGTGGGGACGAATTCCGTCCAGCCCCTGCCTCAAGAGATCCTGTCGAAATATGCAAAGCAGAACAGAACGCGCGATAGTGAATGGCGTCGGTGCTTGGGGGGGTCGCGGCATTCACTATCGGTATCAAGGAGTGGCTCCCGGCGAATATAAACGCGTGTACCGAAAGCGGCGGCCATGTTTGCGAGGGTGTTGCCAGGGGGTGTTGCCTCGGTCGTCAGTTTCCATGGAAACGTCGTTCTACCCTGACCGGCTGGAAGCCCCGAGCGAGGGAGCGAGCGAGATTAAGGACAAATCGAGAGATCGGAAGAGAGTTAGCGGCCAGTGCGTAAGGTAAGGGAACGCGCGGACCGCCGGAAGTCTCCGACCGGAAGCGAGTCGGCGCGGAGCCCGTCGACTCGGATCAGCGGCGACGACGACGACGACGACGACGACGAGATATAAATTATATTTATGAAACCCCGTTGAAGACGCCGGCGGAATTATCAAGCGGAATGAGGGAAGAGCGAGCGGCCGAAGGGGAGTGCGTATTTGTACTTTGCATGGTCCGAGAGAAAGGACGACGGGCAGGGATGGGCGACGAGGGCGGTCTGCCGTAACGAGCACACTTACTTCCACTGGCGCGTCGGGCGAATAACGAGAGCCCGCACATCGTCGCGGAAAGTTTCGCATTGGTGGACGCATTGGGATGGTAAAAAATGAAACTGTTCATCGAACATCCGGGGCATATTCGTGGAAGTCTTGATTCGTCCATGATAATCGAGATGATCTTCTTATGTTGAGGATTTATGTGCTCTGTTGCCGATTATTTCGATGATTATTTCGAAAATGTATTTATCGTTGAAAAATTGGATATCCGATAAATAATTCTTGTGATCATGGGCTCAGAAATTTGGTAACTGATTTAATAGTAGTGGTACAGGAATTCTATTGGCTGAAATTTTTAAATGGTATATCGAGTACCTATAAATTTTTCGACTACATTTTCCATTGCCCAATGGGCCATCGACCGAAGTCCTTCAGCCCGTTATTTGAGAGGAAGAGTGTGATTGCGATGATGTCGTGTATAACTTATTTTAGGTTTTGGTCTTGCTTTCGAAGATTTGCGTGGCTATTGCATAGACATGTAATAGTTGCCAGGTGCAAGTCTGAGCTTAGGTGGTTCATACTTTCCCATATAAGGATTACCCCAGAGAATTTCTATAGTAAGACATTTGAATAATTGTGAAGGGAGTTTGTTGGGGTCTTATCTTCGTGAGTTTCCTTCGGGCTCTTGTTTCCGTGATGAGCGTGTGTTTTCGCTGGGTTTTTACAATTGAGAAAGAAGAACTCATATAACTACCCTAAATAATCCTAATTCTATAATAAAAACAATATACATATAATATATATAATAATAAGTGGTAGTAATTGTATTTACCGGCAATGTTTTGCATGGTGCGATCATCGATACATGTAAGATAATATGAAAAGTATGTCCTTAAATTTCCATCGCCAACGGGCCATCGACCCAAGCCCTCCAGCCCTATAATAATAATTTTAAAAAAACCAACATTTTCGTCAGTGTCATGGAACCAAAAATGTATCACAAAGCCTAAAAATATTGACATCAATACCGAGGGGCAATCCAACGGCCCAACATTTCTCAGCTACCGATCGCAGCGAGTTTCGCGACAAATATATTTGGCATATGTGGCACATTAGGTTGGGATGTGAGTGGATATTTTGAGACAGCCATGCGTCATCGTTAGGTGTGTAGGTACATTACGGAGTGCGAGGCCTTTGCGTTCCGGTGCAGCTGCATGGCGCAATAACGGTGGGAAGCGGCCTGACATCAGACAGTGGTCGTCATCGGGCGAGGAGGCGTCGGCGACGCGGTATAATAGTACTGTAATGTCTGCTCACCGTTTACAGATACAAACGGGCAAAGCTCATGGGTGGAGGTGACTCTCGAGTTTGTCCCGGCGAGTATAAACAGAAGTTTACGCGCGTAGGCGCTCCAGGACAAACCAAGGAATTTGATTTTTTTATTCCTCATAATGTTATGTTCGGCGTCCGACGCGCCTGATCGTTTCGAAATTTCTCAGCGGCTGCAAGACGGAGAGTGAAAGAACTTGCCAAGAGACTTTCTAAATAAGAGCCCCGGAACCGTGCTATCGTTTATGTTCGTACGATGGCCGAGCGCGATAAAATTGATTTCAATCGTGATTAACGGATTATCTTCACAGATCGCGAAAATTCCAATGTACGGCCGGTCGATCTGAAAGCTAGTGGAATTTGTGTTCAGTAAATAAATAATTTTATTCAATATAGTTTTATTCGATAAATGTTAATGGCTGCGAGCGCGAGGCACTCGGAGAAAACAGTTCGGAGACGATAGTCGGGCTGCTGCGGTTGTTAAAGGGCGATTTATTAATTCAATAAATAATAAATAAATTAATTCTATAAATCGTAATAATTCAGCGTATCGAACATTTAATTGAATTGAATTTAATTGAATTGAGTCCGAAGAGTTCGAGGCTGTTCCTACAACCCGGAACCATGCTATCGTTTATGTTCGTGCGATGGCCGAGCGCGATAAAATTGATTCGAATCGTGATTAACGGATTATCTTCAGAGATCGCGAAAATTCCAACATAACTTCAGCCGGTCGATCTGAAAGTTAGTTAAATTTTTATTCACTAAATAAATCATTTTACTCAATTAAATTTTATTTGATAAATGTTAATGGTTGCCATAGCGGTGCACTCGGAGGCGATAGTCAGCCTATCGCGCTTGTTAAAGTATATTAATTATTTCAATAAATAATAAATAAGTAAGTTCGATAAATGGTAATATTTTACCCTATCGATAATTTAAATACCGGAATTGAGTCCCAAGCCTTCGATGCCTTTCCTGCACCCCGGTGGTCACTTAATGAGAACAAACGGCACCTGGCCAGAGAACGAAGGAGTTTCGCAGGTGACTCGCTGAGTAAATTCTGCCCAACCCCACCTAAGTAAATAAATAACTATATTTAATAAATTTTAATAGCTTTGATACCGAAGTTCTCGGAGAAAACAGCTCAAAGGCGATAATTTGTTATTTCAATAAATAATAAATAAGTTCGATAAATACTAATATTTTACTGAATCGATAATTTACACACCTGACCCTCAACATCTCACACTGTCGAATTAAGTCCGAAGCCTTCGATGCCTTTCCCGCTCCCCGGTGGTCAGTTAATGATAACAAACGGCACCCGGCAAAAGAACGAAGGAGTTTCGCAGGTGACTCGGTGAGAAAATTAATTCCTGAGTAAATTCTGCCTAACCCCACCTATGTAAATAAATAACCTTATTTAATAAATTTCAATAGCCTTGATACCGAAGTTCTCGGAGAAAACAGTTCAAAGGCGATAATTTGTTATTTCAATAAATAA
>JAPYZC010001217.1:0-22889 GCA_030522665.1 Ichneumoninae sp. A BG-2022a | reverse complement strand
GGAGCGACTTGAGGATGGAGCGACTTGAGGATGGAGCGACTTGAGGATGGAGCGACTTGAGGATGGAGCGACTTGAGGATGGAGCGACTTGAGGATGGAATGACTTGAGGACAACATCGAGGATATTCGATGTTGTCCTCAAGTCGATTCGAATATGAGGATATTCGATATCAGATTTTTTTTTTTGAGAAAATTATATAATTTTTTATTTCCTTCCTGTAAATATTAATAATAATAATAATAATCATAGTTATAATGATATTCGTCGGAGCTAAGAAAGCTGATATCCGCTGCAACTTTTGCGACGGTGTACTGCAATAGCTCATCATGCCAAGTTTCACGAAGTCTCCGAGAAGTACATGGCGCGAGGGTCCTTCGAGGATGGATGCAACGTTATACCAATATATCAAACTTCATCGCGACTCTTTCTCACTGTCCACTGCGACAGCAGCGTGCAACTTTTACAGAAATTCGTCGAAACTAAGAAACCCGATGTCCGCTGGAATTTTTGCGCAGGTGCCGTAGTTCATCACGCGAAATTTCACTGAGCCTTCAAGAAGTACATCGCTTGAGGCTTCATCGAGCCTACGGATACGACGTTCTACCCATGCGTCAAACTTCACCGCGACGCAATGTTTCTCGCTGTCTACCGCGACTGCAGCTGCGACAGGGTTGTTGCGTGATGATTAACGAGGGATTTTAATGGCCGTTAATTGGCCGCCGATTGTCCATTCGGTGAGGAGTTGTCCGCGATGTTGCGCGGACTCCTCGGCTCACTCGACGCGAAACGATTCATAATAACAAGAATACCTGAAGAGTACTTATCGTCGAAGAAATCCATGGGCTTCGTTCCTTTCTCTCTTTCTCGAGCTCCGTTGCAAAAAAAAAAAATAAATATATAAAATAAAATAAATAAAAGAAACGAAAGAATTACGAGAGTTACACACGGAGTTGAGCCGAGAGGGAGAGGATTTCCTGTGCCGGTCTCGGTCGTTCTCGCTCGCGGGATCGGACGAGCGCGGGCGTACCACGGCAGTAACGAGTCAGTGAAAGGGAATTAGATATTCGATCTGTTGTCGGGTGTCGCATGATTTACAACTCTCCGGGCGACTCCCGGGACTCGGTATGGCAATGCGAACGGGCGCGCGCGTGCACGGGCTCACGAGATGAGCCGGTCCGATAACTCCGCGAGGGACCCCAAGAGATAGGTGACAAATGATACCCCGTGCCCGTAGTGTTTCGTTAATGCAACTTCATTTTGCGTGTTCTTGCCTCCGATACTGTTGTTGCTTTGCTGCTTGCTCGGGCGTACGTTTAGCGCGGAGAACGGCCGAGAGTTCTCCCTTGATTTCAATCATTCAGCAACGGATGAGCCGATCGAGGATAATGTACTTCTGTACTAGCGAAACAATCTCCTCTCCCCGATGCGAGCCGGTGGAGAACAACGGACGAGGGCTTGTGGGAAAGTGAATGCAACGGTAGAATTCTGAGAGACGAGATCTGCTGCATCATCCGGCAGCGCTAACGGCGCTCGCCGGTAAACAAGAAGACGAAGCGCGTAATTCGTCATCGACGTGTTCAGCAATACAAGAAACAGTAATTTATTGACATTCTTTCACGTGCCAATGCTTTCATCTTAGCATAAATCAAAAGATCATGCGATACATCTATCCGAACAATGTGGCCTCAGGAAAGTATCGGAGTAGAATTCTGCAACATGAGATCCGATGTGTCATCTACAAGCGCTAACGGAGTTAGCCGTTAAACAGCAGTGCAAAAGACGAAGTGCATAATTCGTCATCAACGTGTTCAGGAATACAAGAAACAGTGATTTATTGATATTCTATCACGAGCCAATACTCTCATCTTAGCATAAATCAAAAGATCCTGCGATATATCTATCTGAACAATATGGCCTCAGGAAAGGATGGAAAGTTCAGAATTGTTGTGTGTGATCTGACGTACTGGAAACTTCCGTAGAAAAATTCTGAGTGTTTGTGACGCGAATTCTGATGATGGGATGATGATGAATTCTGATGATTAATCGATACTGAAGACGAAGCGCGTAATTCGTCATCGACGTGTTCAGGAATACAAGAAACAGTAATTTATTGACATTATCTCACGTGCCAACACTCTCAGCCCAGCATAAATCAAAAGATCCTGCGAGACAACTATCTGAAGAATCTGACCTCAGGAAAATATCGAAAGTACAGAATTTTTGTGTGTGATTCGACGTGTCGGATACTTCCGTAGAATTCTCCAAGGTAACATCTGTTGTATCATCTGAAGCGATAAAGTTGTTCGGTAAAGAACAAGTGAAGACGAAGACGAAGTGCATAATTCGTCATCGACATATTCAGGAATACAAGAAACTATAATACATTCTGTCATGTGCCAATACTCTCATCCCAGAATAAACCAAAACATCCTGCGAGACATCTATCTGAAGGATTTGACCTCAGGAAAGTATCGAAAGTACAACATTTTTGTGTGTTATCTGATGTGCCGGAAACTTCCCCAGAATTCTACAAGGTAATCCGTAGATCTGTAGATCTGCTGTATCATCTGGAGCGATAACGGAGTTGTTCGGTAAACAACAAGTGTTCCCGGCGAGAATTCTGACGATAGAATTACTCGATACCAAAGAGGAACTGCACAATTCGTCATCGTAGTGGAGTCAATACGGTCGGGTCAGCAAAAACCCAAAGATATTGCGAGACATCTATCCGAAAAATTTGACCTCACACTGATAAAAACATACGTTTGAATCAACTAAGATTCGGGCAGGGACGTTCAACTAAAGATTTTGTTGACACAGCTAAAAAATTAGTTAGTTCAACAATTTGTCGGGTGATTCCACAAAAATATTTTTGGGTCATTCAAATATTTTGTTGGACCAACAAAATATTTATTTGAATGTCCCTGCCCGAATCTTAGTTGATTCAACTGTACTTTTTTATCAGTGCAGGAAAGTATCTAAAGTACAATTTTTGTGTGCTATCTAACCTCCCGGAACCTTTCGTGAACTTGCCATGGAAGGTCCGGCGGACCATCTGGCGCACTTGCTAGGGGTTCTCATAAGTTTTCCTCAATTACACGGTTTTCCATTTTTTTAAATCGGGTATACAAAAATATTTTTGGGCAAAAATATTTTTGGGTCATTCAAATATTTTGTTGGACCAACAAAATATTTATTTGAACGTCCCTGCCCGAATCTTAGTTGATTCAACTGTACTTTTTTATCAGTGCAGGAAAGTATCTAAAGTACAATTTTTGTGTGCTATCTAACCTCCCAGAACCTTTCGTGAACTTGCCATGGAAGGTCCGGCGGACCATCTGGCGCACTTGCTAGGGGTTCTCATAAGTTTTCCTCAATTATACGGTTTTCCATTTTTTTAAATCGGGTATGACGGAACAGCCATCACAATGAGGATCGGCGAACGATGAATCACGAGTCGTGCAGCACTGGAGGACCGCGTATTACACTGCGCACCGGTTCGGACATACCTACATCAATTCTGAAGTAAACATATACCTGAGGTACACGACCATACCTCAGAGGATACATATGCGTAGGGTACATAAGAGAGCGAGAATACTCGCGCGAGCTCGTTCGTGTAACTCTTACATGCCGCGAGCATTGTAATGCCTGGTCGTGTGTAAAAACAAGACGCACCGGTCGACTCTGTATAGCCGACTGCACCGCCGCGGACGTTGCCGGGGGAGAAGTGTACATATGGGCTCGAGATTTTTTTTCTCCTTTTTCACCACTCGGCTTGTACGTTAGCGATAAATAACGCGGTCGCTCGGGAAAATAAGGGAATAAACGAGGCGTGCGAGGAGGCGAGAGAAGAACGCTAGCTAGCCGCGCTGAGGTATTAGAGAGTGAGAGAGGCCGATGAACCGGGGCCCGAGAGTAAAGTGGAAAGGAGACGAGGTGGACAGACAGGAAGATTCTGCAAGTACGCCTCGTGGAGAACGACCAAGAAGAAGTGGAAAAAGAAGACGAAGAAGAGGGACGAGAAGAAGAAGAACATGAAGAAGAAGATGAAGAAATTGAAGAAGTTGAAGAAGAACATGAAGAAGTGGAAAAAGAAGACGAAGAAGAGGGACGAGAAGAAGAAGAAGAACATGAAGAAGAAGACGAAGAAAATGAAGAAGAAGTTGAAGAAGAGGATGAAGAAGAGAATGAAGAATAGGATGAAGAAGAGGGTGAAGAAGAGGATGAAGAAGAGGATGAAGAAGAGGATGAAGAAGAAGGTGAAGTAGAGGGTGAAGAAGAGGACGAGGAAGAGGATACAGAAGAGGATGACGAAGAGGATGAAGAAGAAGAAGGGGATGAAGGAGCGGTAGATGATAGAGGCTGCACGAGAATGAGGATAAGGAGGTAGAAGAGAAGTGGAGAAGAAAAACATAGAAGGAGTTATACACCGTGCTCGTAGACCATGATTCGAGACGTGCCGCATGCGCGTGTAAACTACCTCTACTATGTATACCCTGTAATACTTACGTACTGCTTCTCTCGCATATCCGCGGCGCGCATACGTGCACGCGAGCGCAACAAACGCACGCACAATGTTTATACGAAGTGCGGCAAATGGCGTGTGTGTGTAAATCTCCTGTTCACGAATATGTGCGCGTTTCGCGATGCGTGTTTGCGGCGTACGTCTAGCAGCGAGCGCCAAGACGTGTTACAATGCTCCGGGAAGAGTGCGAGCACGGGATGATTTACATTATCCTCGAGTGACCATCAACCTCTCTAGGACGCGCGAGAGCGGCTTATTTTCTCTCAACGTGGCGAAACAAGTAACTAGACATTCGCGAGATGAGACGTATGACGAAAAAATTCGAAGGAAGATACGCGGGAAGAGATAAAATCCCGATCTTTCGAAAAGTGGAACCGTCAGCGTTGGTGAATTATCTCTTCGAGTCGTAAAAAAAAGCGTGCAAAGTGATTTGCACAATTACTTCCTCATGTTTTACGATTCTCCTCATAACTTCCTCTATGATAATTCCGTCGTGCCATTTTGGCTTACTCATAGAGGAAGCTATAATTAAAACACAATAAAAAAAGTTTTAATGCAATTTTTAATCTAATCTTCAGCGCTGATTACGAAACTATAACTCATTCTACTCTTTGCGCGTTGTTTGATTCAGAAACTCCTGGCAAAAAAAAAAAATTGAAAAATTCAAAATTTTCAAAATCCCATAAAATTCAAACGGTGGGATCAATATTTGCCAAACTTAATACCAAACATTGTACAGTATCAGTCCATTCCCGTGGCAAATTTAAGCTCGATACCTCCATGTTTACTCAAATTAGACGATTTTTAGTAATTACAAAAAAATCAAAATTCGATAAAATCTGTTCCCTTAGATTTTGGCCAAATTCAATACCAAAGGTCTTTGATCATAGTATTGTATTTATATGCATTTTTAGAACGATAGCTCAAAATTTACTAAAGTTAGAGCTACACATTTCTCGACGTTTTCGACCATTTTTAGTACGCTGACATTAAAATCGCGAAAAAAAATTGTTCACGAAAAAATAGCTTCCTCTATGGGGAAGCAAAAAATGGGTTGAACATTTTTCGAGGCAATGTCGATCAGCGAGACACAGTTCGCTCCGTTGTTAAAATGTTGATAACCGACCGTCAATTCGTTGATAGGGCAAGAACGGCTTTTTCATCTTCTTCATCTTCTTCGGCAATGCCCAGTTATTAGTGGAGCGAAAAAAAATATATGCGGAAAGAGATACTCCCAATCATTCAATAAAAAGCGGAGTCGTTAACGTTCGTAAATTATCTCTTCGAGTCGTCAAGAAAAATTATTACCAATAACGTTCGTCGATAATTATCATTCTCCTCTCTTTATCATTTTGTTATACGCTTTGCGTACATAGAGGGGTTATTTGCGTTCTCGAAGATTCCCTCTATTACTCGAAAGGAGATGATGAGCTCCCGAATTATTTTGCAACATCGCGTATGCTTTCTCTGTTCGCTAATTATTTTATTTATTTTTTCTTTTTCGCCTTGCATCATCTGGCGTCTGGTCACTCTCACTGTTTCTAAGCGCTTTATCGACTTTCTCATCAACTCATTCAAATAAATAAATAAATAAATAAATAAATAAATAAATAAATAAATAAATAAATAAATAAATCGAGGAAATTTTTAGAGGCAACGTCCCGACCTTACACCTCTGCATCCCCAACAGCGTAATCGACGTATTATTCCAACGGACCAGCGGGACGCTGTTTCTTCCGCAGCTAATATTGATGACCGCCGATCAATCGCATTGATCGGGCCGCATACCTTCGCACGGTTGCAACTGTACTTTCGAATGCCACGATATCTGGAACGCTAAATATCATTGTCTGTCTATATTTTATCCTCGCACAGCGGCACTCAAAAAAAAAAAAAAAAAAATTAACGACCCGTTGTACCTCTCCGGTATTCCACGTAGTCTCACGTCACTCTCCCGTAGCGTCGAGCGCGGGACAAGCGGTGAGAGTAGTTCGAGATATTTGTTTTAGAAATTGACAGGCGAACGTGCCACCGCCTGGGCATCGATGTATGTACAACCCGTACACGTACGCCGCATCTGTTGTACAAAGGAACCGGGCAACACACTGTAGCAGCCTCCCGTTGAGTTTAAAAGATCCGTACCTATGCCTTCCCCCGAGCGGATTGCGCAACGTCTCACCGCGGTCCATAACTGTTGAGGCACCTATATAATAACAGTACATATAAACATGCCTCTTCGCGTGTTCGCCCCGTAGCCGAGAGCGGCTGTCTTCTTATCGCCTCGAGTTTCACACTGACCCGGCAGTTCACGTCCACCAAACGGGAAATAAAGAAAAACGATGGGATAAAAATTAAATTGAAAAAAAAATAAAAATAAAAAAAATAAAAGAAATAAAAAAAAATGACAGCGATGCAGTAACGGATGAGGAAGAGGATGATGAAGGCCCCGGCTGCATTAGAAAGTGGGCAGTGCGAGAGACTTTTGCGCTGTGCGAACGGACAGCCGGTAATTAAGACGTCCGATGTGTGCGCGCTGACTCGGTCGAGCTTCGCGAGGCCGCGCCGCGCGAAACCGCGCGGAGAGGCTGAGGAAAGATTACGATAGCATAAAAAGCTGTATACACAACATTCAGCCTGTGTCTCCTGTCCGCGAGGTATAAGTCGCGCGCGCGTCTTCCTCGTCGTCGCGCGTCTTTCTGTTCGCGCGATTCCACCGGGATTTCCACGTACTCGGCGTCGGACGCAATTTCAGAACGAGACGGAAAGCGCGGACAATGAGCGCGGAATTATTAATCTTCGGTGTTGATGGCTCGCGGCGAGAGACGCGCGCGTCCTCGCCTCGTTCACGGACGATACTCCGCCGCTGGAGGCTCGATTACCCATCGCACTATGACTTTTCTCACATTAATTCCATCGCACGGATGGAAACGAAACGACGAGATTGCGAGTGCCGCGCGAGCGGCGAATGAATTTGCGTCCGCGCTCGCGCCGTGCAAATGCGTCGAAGTGCGGACGGGAGTGCGGATAAGCTGCGACCCGAGAATGTGGACCCGAAGTACGGTCGGCGGAAGTCTCACATACGCGCGTCAGAATTCAATTACGTCGACTTCGGCATTTCAAGTATGGGACGAGTGTGACGAAACGAGCTCCCAAATCGTTTCTTCGTGAAGTCACTTCTGGTTGGAAAATCTCGTTTTGCGACCGGAAGTGACGTCACATGAGAAATCGTCACATCCGGTTTGAAAATCTAATTTTTTTTACCGGAAGTGACGTCACATGAGAAATCGTCACATCCGGTTTGAAAATTTAATTTTTTGACCGGAAGTGACGTCATACGAGACAACGTTATTAAACAATAAAAAAGTGTGTACTTTTTAGAACAACTTATTGCCCACAAACGTCCACAATTTTTTATTTGTTCATTTTTCTGCTCCAGAAACCGGCTCTAGTTTTTACAAACAAAAGTACAAACTAAAATTTGTCAGTGACACGGGAATCAAAAGGACGAGTTTGTGTATTAAAACCTGAACAAACGAGCTTGTAATTTATTTAACAAAATTATTTTTACGAACCTTCGATTTCTTATTATTATTTTTTACTCCGTACCGATTTCTAAATGTGGGTTTTTGACCGGACGTGACGTCATGCGGGAAATCGTCACTTGCGATTTGAAAATCCAATTTTTCAGTGCGAAGTGATTTCATACCGGAAATACGTCACAAACCATAGGGGAGAGCGGGACAAACTGGGACTATGGGGCAAAACGGGACAGTGAGGGCAAAACTCAATTTTCCAATAATTTTTGGATTTTCAAATCCGTTTTACCCCACGGGCCACCATTGCTATCATGCAAAAGTTATTGAAAACTTGCGTTTTGTTTCATAATCTAGTTTTTCCCCGCTGTGCCATTTTTGCCCCGCTCTCCCCTAAGTGAAGTTTCTCGATGACATTGAAGTCTTCCATTACACTTCCATTGACATGTAAGCCGGAAGTGCAATTCCAGCAGCTGTCGCGCGTGCTCTATCAGCGGAGAGATTGCAATTGGAGTGCGAGAGGCTGCGGAGAAATAATTCGATCGTCGTCCCACCGGTAGGCACTCCATTATACAGATACCCATGGTATTATATGGTGGCTAAGGCGGACCTGGCACACCTGGTTCCACCTGTGCGCGCGTGACCCTGAGAATGGGCAGGGGCCTCAGCGTGCGCGATGCCCGGAGAGACCCTCCTTGGCCTTGCGACCGAGGGCGTCGAAGAAGGAGGAAGAGACCGCCGGACAGCGCGAACCCCTGGGAGCGACGAAGCGAGATGAAAAGCCTATAGATCGAAGGCGAGATTGAGAGAGAGTGCGGAAGGAGCGTCGGAAGCGAGAGGGACCGAGAGCGAGGAATACGACTGCCGGAGACGAGACGTGCCGCGGCCTTCCCCTCCGGGGCCCTCCGCCATTGTTGTTTGTCTTGCTGAATATTTTAATTGGATGTAGAGAATCCCCGGTGCTTCCACCGCTCCCGCGTTATTTATCGTCTAACAATGCCTGGAAGACTGGTAATTAATTACGTTGTTTTGTTACTTTATATAAAGATAGCAGGTCGATAGGAGCAGTTAACCGGGCGGCCCCCGCTTATCCCCGGCTGGGAGCAACAATGCTATACAATGCGCAATTAGCGGGGCAACCGGAGAACAATGCGCGGAGTCAGAGGGCTTGAGGAGATGGCGAGGCGCGGGTGCGCATAACCCTCGCGCGCACTCCGCGCCTCCACTCGAGAGTCTTAAGGGCTCATGTGTGCGATGCGTGTGTGTGCGTGTGTGGGCTCTCTCGAACCCGCTGCCGAGGAAGGACTCGCGTCGAACCTCCTCCGAGCAACACATCGGGCCTGCCGTGCGTGAGTGCGTGCCTCGTGATGTTATGCCCTTAAATATAGTATTTATACCTGTGTATACATATGTGTATATAAACACACGTGGGCTATCTAAGTTCGTGCGGTGTGGTACGCGCTATACCTAAGTTCCCTCTCGTTTCCAACCTCTATCTCTCCGCCGTTCCTCACGTTTCGCTGCGGTAGTCGTGCGATTCCCCGGGACTCCAAACGCTATCCACTCCGCGAGTCTCTCGCGACTAACGAGCTGTTGCCCGCTGCCCGCTGGGACAGAGATGCGTGTCTCTCTTCCCGTTTCTCCGTTTAAGCCTCGTTTCTCCGACTTCACCTCGGCCAACCCCCGCACCTCTCGCGCTCGCCTCTGCCCGCTAATCTGATCGGCCAATGTTTCGAGGATTCGACAGAATCGCCGAGGAAATGAGGATTCTTCTTTTTTTTTTTGGTTTATTTTGTTTATTTTATTTTAATTGCGGATTAGGAATTGAATTATGAAGCTGAGAGGCGCGTCGTGCCGTCGAATCGCGGCTGATGGTGAAAAATACGGGACACTTTTTTGTACTGTTATTTGTGGATTTGATTAGCGGTCTTATTTCCTCCCTGCGAGATTGCTTTGCTTCCCGTTAAATCGTCGATGGAGAGATTGCTGAACAGGTAGCGGCGGAATCGGAGGAGTTGATGTGCTCGTTGTGTGGGACAAATGGGCGTGGACTGTGGATTTGTATGGGGTTATGCGTTTTTGGAAAAGTGGCGATTTTGGGAATTTTCGAACATCGATGTCTCGGCTTTTCGATCGAGTTACGAAAAACAACCGAGTTTCCCATCGTATTCTGCGGGGAAAAAATATACAAGATCGGCTGATGACCCGGAGTTTTGGAAGCTTTTTTTGAGCCGTTAGAGATCGATAACGAACATGAAAAAATTTCTAAATGGGCGAACGGGTTGCCAATTTTTTTTATACATAAAAAAATTAGTAAAACATATTAAATTCTGCATATCCTGACCTATTTTTGACTGCTGAAAAAAATTGCAACATATAGTAATTGCAATATGTAGCAATTACTATAATTGTATGGCAATATATAGTATTGTATTACTATAATTGTATGGCAATATATAGTCATTTATCCATATTCCCATGTATTTTTGACCACTGAAAAAAGGGAACTATGTTAACTTCTGCACATTCCGATTTTAGCCGCTGAACACCAATCCGCTAGCCTTTTTGGCGCACACTAAACCTATAGGGTAAAGGTGGTGAATATGGCCCACCTCGATTAACACGTACATCAATGATATATGGACCGGGCCATATTCCCCACTTTCACGCTACACGAGAAGTTATTAAAAATAGTGTACGAATTAACCGAATCATCTCGATTAATCGACTGGACTACAACCAGACGAAGGCGCTGCATTCTTCGGATTTCAAGAGTCTCTACAATTTCTTTCCTCCACGTCGCAGCGGCCTCAAAATTTCTGAGCACGTCGTCGCCCTAGCGCGAGCCTAAAAAAAAATCTCACACAATTCATCGAAGGCCGCGGCCCGTCGTTGTCTCTTCACGCGGCCGCGGACAAATATTTGTGGCTCGGTTGGCCCCGGCGATCCCGTGGTGATAACACCAAGAGCTTACAGCATCAGCGGCTTCTCCTCCGTCTCTCCGGGCGCGGTAACTGATTGGCGTTACGCGAATTGCTGACAATCGTGCGTACATTGCTCGAGCGTGCAAAAAAGTGTTTATCGTCCGTTCACCAATGGATTGAACAAAGTCGTCGGATTGCGTCAGAGACTCTCGGATAATTTTTTTTTTATTTTCTCCAGGAAGATCTCCGGAGCGAACGCACGCATGCGTACGGAGGAGCGGAGCGAGAGCTTCCGCGTTCGCTCGTCGACGAGTCCACGTGCCGAACACTTCGCTGGCTGGCTTCGTCTCACAAACTTTTCTCAGGATGACCACGCAGCCGGCTCATCGTCGGCACAATGCCGCTGTATATCTTTCAGCTCGTTTCGTCACGCAATGCCACAGGTCCGCGGGATTCCTTCTACACTGTATCACAATTAACGCCGCGGACGTAAAACTCTCCTCGGTCTCTTGTAACGCACCGATACCGATGCCCGGAACCACCGGCTGCGGCCGTCACAACTCTGCCCGTACCCATACCAGCAGGGGTTTAGAAAGGATTTAGAAAGTTTCATATATTACGTAGAGAGACCAGTGCACAACGGGCGTCTCTAATCAATTACTGTGTCGCGGAGGAGCACAGGGGGGGAATATACACTATCTGCGCTGCTATTATGGAGACTGGGACGATCATCGTGCCCGGTATTTCCACTTATGTCTCCGATCGGCGAAGATAAGACTTGAAATCCGCGGGGGATTAATTTGTGTCGCCAGATTTGAGGCTCCGTTTGAGATGCTGTGGAAGCATTGTCCGGGTTTCGCTGGTCTCATTGCGGGAGCAACGACGCGGACAGGAAGGGTCGAATTTTATGACGTTTGTTTGAAGTTAAGATCGAACTTTGTTGCGTGCTTAAGATCTGTCTTCATTTCAAACTCAAGATCTATGTTAAAAGCAAACTTAAGAACTACGTTAATTGCAAACTTAAGATTTATGTTAATTGCAAACTTAAGGTCTATGTTAATTGCAAACTTAAGATTTATGTTAATTGCAAACTTAAGATCTATGTTAATTGCAAACTCAAGATCTATCTTAATTTCAAACTTAAGATCTATCTTAATTTCAAACTTAAGATCTATCTAGAGTTCGAACTTAAATTCTATCTTAAGTTTGAACTTGATTTCGTGCTTAAGCTTAATGTCAAGTTCGATCGTGCAGACATAAACTTAAGTGGTTCGAGTTCGATATTAAGTTCGATCTTAAAATAGATCTTAAGCACGCAGTGAAGTTCGGACCAAACTTAGACCTTAAGAGCCATTTTAAGTTTAAACTAACGGTTTAAAATTCGACCCTAAGAAGGAAGGCGACAGCAAAAAAGGCCGCGAGTTTTACGCCTCGACGCATTATCGCCGGATGCAGATCGTCCGACTGGTCCGAGCTGCGACTATTATAGGAGCCGGCGGAGTGACCGGCATTAAGATTGTGTAATTCTCAGCTGCGACTGGCTAGGAGCATTTAAATGTGTGCATGTGTGGCTATTCGTTCCGCTGTTCGGCGAACAATAAGACATCGATCATAGGTGCGAAACATTGTTGGGCGTGCTGTAATAAAAATTAGGCCACCGCTATCAACACGACGATTTATATCGTTCGCGGGTCAGTGAATTTGTATGGTTCTTGTGCGCAATAAGGAAATAAAATAATCGACACGTTCGTCAAATCTGTGAAGCTGCGAAACATTGTTGGACGCTTTGCAAATAAAAATTACGCCAACGTTATCGGGCCGACGATTTATTTCATTCGTGGATCATTACATTTGTATAATTCCCGGAAAAAAAAAATAATAATCGACAGCTTCATCAAGTCGATATAACTGTCAAACATTGTTGGGTGCGCTATAATAAAAATTACGCCACCGCTATCGGCTTGACGATTTATTTCATACGTGCATCATTAAATTTGTATGGTTATTGGGAACAAAAATAAATAAAAAAAAAATCGGCACGTTTATCAAGTTTATCAAGTCGATGTAGAAGCGAAACATTGTTGGGCCCGCTGTCAAAAAAATTACGCCACCGCTATCGCGCCGAAGATTTATTTCATTCGCGGGTCATTAAATTCGTATAATTATCGTAAAAAAAATAGAAATAAAATATAATCGACACGTTCGTCAAGTCGATGTATCCGCGAAACATTATTGGGCGTGCTGCAAAAACAAAACAAAAATACGCTACCATTATCGGCCCGACGATTTATTCGTTCGCGGATCATTAAATTTGTATGGTTCTTGGGAAAACAAAAATAAAATAATCGGCGCGTTTATCAAGTCGATGGAGCTGCTAAACATTGTTTGGCGCGCTGTTGAAAAAAAAAAATCGCCACCGCTATCTCCCGACGATTTATTTCATTCGCGGATCATTAAATTTGTATGGTTCTTGGAAAAAAAAACAAGTAAAAAAAAAACATAATCGATACGTTCATCAAGTGGATGTAGGTGAAAAAATGTCGCGTTATTATGGTAGGTACGCGCGTATCGGCGGTTGCCGTTCTGACAAGAACTTTCTAAACGTCGTACGGGCAAAGATTATACACTGTGACCGAACGTTTAAGTCACGAACGAAGTCTATTGTGCGTGTCGAGTACAGCGAGGTGATGGAGGTACGTGCGTCACGGGGTCACGAGATAAATGATCGAGGGGTTGGCGCGAAGCGCGGGAGGCAGAATGGGTGGCCGCGGGCCAACGTCGATGTCACCAGGTCTCTGGGCGAATGGTGCCGAGAGCGGGAGAGCGCAAATCCAATTATTTCCAAATCAATGGGGAAACCGGTGACGGTGGCGCTTATAACATAGTATTGATCGTTTTATATTACGCGGAACCAGTCACTGAAAATCGAATAAAAGTTTTCATCGTCGGATGCTCCGCTCCGCGGCGGAAGAGAGAAATTTGATGGCTTGTTATTTGAAAAAAAAAAATGCGACAACGACAAGAGATAAAAATAAATGAAAAGAATGGAAAATTTACGGCACGGAATTTTCGTAATTTCGTTCGGCATCCGTGATAGATATTAATGTTCGTTTTGCCGCATGACAGCTCAACGCTCCTATGGATTTTTGCGACGATTACTCTGCAATTCTGAGTTGAATGAATTTTAGAGACATTTGATGGCCGATTTGATCTTCTTTTGCAATACAGTGTAAAGGAAAATTGTAACTTTAATGTACCGGACTGGAAGTTTTCATGAAAAAACTGGTACATTTAATCGAATGCGCAATTGTGATGAAAAATTAATATACTGTAACGACCGAGCGAATGAATTATTAAAATTAAAGTACTTTTATAATAATATTAAAGTAAATCATAAAAATTAAAGTCCTTTTAGAGTCAAATTAAAGTAAATTATTAAAAGTAAGGTATTTCCATTGAACATTGTTCCGTAAAAGTACCTTGCCGCCCTAAACAAGCGAAATAAAAATAATAACAATGAAAATCAATCTGACGAGTCGAGTCGAGACACCACAATAAAAAAAATGTTTAAATATCAATGAAAATTTTAACGAACCATTGTGTAAAAATTTTTAAAAAATGTGTGCAAACCAAAAAAAAAAATCTACGCGACCGTGGACGTTTTTGTTCGCCAGTGCGAACAAAAACGTTCGAACAAAACGCGTCGAACCTGCCGCAGAGCGGCGAGGTCAGGCGCCGATTCTCCATTCCAGTCGGTGGGTCAAAGATAAAAGCGTCCTCGCGCTTCGCCGTCGCGATCGTCTTCGTTTCTCCGCGTTGTGATTTTCTCGTGAAAGCGATCCGGCGGAAGGACAATCGTTGCCCAATTACCCGAGTCGACGAAGGGTGTCGTTGACGGCAACAATTTATCCCTCTCGGTGGGGCCGTGTTTCGCCCCTCGAGGCGGAGGAGAGCGATCGCGAAGGTGCGAGGTCGCGGGGACGAAGGAAAGGACGGGCAAAGGGGCGAACCCGACGACGCGCACACCGCGGCATCGCGAAGGGATGGCGATGGCTCGTTGCCCCTTCGCGAGGGATCGCGCGGAGCCGTGACTGGCGCGGTGCTCTGCGGCTGCTCTTGCGGAGGCTGCGGTGGCGGAAGCCGAGAATGAGAAACAGTGGAAGCCGCGGAGTTAGACGCGGAGGAGGCGGAGGACAGCGCGGGGGCAGAGAAACACAGACGACACTTCATCAGCTCCACCGGTGGGGCTGCATTGTCATTTGTCCCGGGCTACACGCTCCTGCGCTTTCCACCCCATCCATCGTTAGCCGGCGCGGTTCCACCCGTGGAGGAGAGCGTTGCACGACGACGACCACGACGACGATGAGGACGGATCGCATAATGTTACACGAGCGTTCCTCCACCTCGCCTTCCTTCGTCTCTCCTTTAGAAATTCGTTTCTTTTGTCGCTCCGCATCTACTCATTCTCATCTCTCCACTCCGTCGAGCTTCCTCCCGCCCTGCCGCTCTATCTCTTTATCTTCTTTATTCCGGTCCTCTTTTTTTACTCCCTCTGACTCCGTGCAATTCTTTCGTCGTCGACGGTGAGTCTTCGCGCGATTTGAGACGCGAAATTTACCGCGCGAAACCACGCTCTCGCAACCGGAAAAATCATTTGTTTGCCGGCCATTCGCGGATAAATATTCATTTGGGTTAGATAAGTAGTAGTGGTGGTAGAGAATTTATTGACGGTGCATGACATGGAACGGTTCTGGATAGATAAGGAAAAATCGTATTTTTGGGTTTTAAATGGAAAATATTGAGTTGGGAATAAAATAATTGTTGTATTCGTGATCAGCGGGAAAAAATACATCGAATTTAGCTTTGAAACAAAAAAAAATCTAGAGAATAACGATTTTTTAATGTTTGAGCCACTTTTGGAAAAACGTCGATTTTCGTGATTTTCAAACGTCGATATCTCGGCTCTCAATGGAGGTGGGAAAAATCCGAGGTGCCCATCGTGTTCTACGGGAAAAAATACACAATATAGGACGTTGTCCGAAATTAGAATCGCTTTATCGTGCCGTTTGAGGACGTTGAAAAACGCGAAAAATGGATTCGAAAGGGGTAGCCTTGCAATTTTTTGACGTTTTTTTTTTTCTTTTTTCAAATTAACTGCCACGTATTCCGACGTACTTTTGCGCGCTGAAGACGAATCCGCTGACTTTTTTGGACTAAAGTACAATGCGTCATTAAAGGGCTCCATTTCATGCACGAAATTATGAACGATTTTATCCACGTGATCGGCTAAAATATAAAATCCATTATCCGGATAAGATATTTTAGACGGCCCGGTCTATCTGTACAGCCCAATTGCCAATTGGCCACCAATCGCAGTCCTTCGCCTTTAAATAAACATTTAAACCAAACAAATATATACTTGCTCGGCGCTCCTCAAAGAAATAATTTTTCTAAGTGAATTCGGTCTCGCATTATTTTCCGTATGGAAAATTTCATTTGCGTCCGACGAGACTTTTCTCGCCGCGGGTCGAGACAATGCGACCGGGCGAGCCTCGCGACCCACAGATGGGATTCCCAGTTGAATGGACACCGAATGGATGTTGCACACACGTCGATTTTCGGCATCGGCGCTCCCGATGGTGGCGATGTTTCGAAAACATATTTGCATGGGAGGATCGACCGTCGGAACGAACGTCCTCGGGTGAGAGCCAATGATTGCGATAATTGTCGCCGGGACGATTGTTCGCCGGCCCAGGGATGGTTCGAGTCCCGGCGAAGGGAGGAGACGGGGCGAAGCGGAGGAGACGACCGAACAGTTAGTACTTTGAGGAGAAGCACCGGCCGGCGTCCGGTGCCGGCCTCCTATATCTGCGCATATGGAACAAGTGGTCGCTTGATTCTCGACTGATTGTTCCATTCTGAGAGCTGCTGCTCCGCAGCATACCCACTCTCCCTTCTTTGCTACCCTCCAGCGAGCGTTACTACTCGGCCTCTGTCTCTCTCTCTCTGCCTTTCACACAAACACACACTTCTTCATCCCCCGACCAGTTGCCGTACCGCGAAGCCAGTGTCTCAACTTCTCTGATGTGTGGCCTCCGATGCACGGAAGAGACACGCACACGCGGAAGGGTTTTTGTGTGCGCGTGCGTGAGGGAGCGGGTTCGACCCTTGCAAACATTTAGCACCTCCGCCCTTTCGTCGAGGTGACGATGTTACACGCTTTCGCGGAACGAATCCTCGTGGAATTGCGCCCGGAATCTCCGGAATTACCGGAATGACAAAAATACATCGGGGATCCAGGCAGGAAAGGATCGAGAGAGAAATTTTTAAATTTTTTAATTATTATGTTAATATTTATTTGAATTGAATAAATATTTATTTTGATTGAGTAAATATTTATTTGGATTGAATGAATATTTATTTGGATGGAATAAATATTTATTTAAATTGAATGAATATTTATGTGTGGCTCGTCAGATAAATAATTTTTCCCGACAGCGCTAAAAAGTCCTACTTCATATCTGCAAGGTGGGTGGAACGTGGCCCATTCTTAACGAGCGGGAGGGAATGTGATTGAGCGGGTATGATTTGGCATAGCTGAACTCATCCTCATGGCTTCGAGCTCAGAATGTCCAGAATGAGCGCAATGCCAGAAACAAGTTGGGAATCCAGGGAGGAAAAGATCGAGAGGGGTTTTTTGGCCGCTGAAAAAAAAACATTGGAAAAATAAAATTAACTGATATGCATATTAACTAAAACATATAGTTGACTTAATATATATATTAACTAAAAAATATAGTTGACTTAATATATATATTAACTAAAACATATAGATCAGTTAATATATAGATTAACTAAAATATATTGGAAAAATATATCATTCTACATATTCCGATTACGTGATTTGGTGTGCGTGTGCGTGAGGGAGCGGGTTCGACCCTTGGAAACATTTAGCACCTCCGCCCTCTCGTCGAGGTGATGATGTTACACGCTTTCGCGGAACTCATCCTCGTGGCCTCGCGCTCAGAATCTCCAGAATGACCGCAATGCCAAAAACAAGTTGGGAATCCGGAGAGGAAAGGTTCGAGAGGGAATGGAGTGGCCCGGAGGTTCGACGATCCCGTTTCGTATATATGTAATTCCGAGGATTCGCGAAAACCGCCCGAGCAGGAAGAGCAACGAAACAATCACCGATTCCTTGGGTGCGTGATTGGCCGTATTGTCCGCCCCGGGGATGGACCGGGCCCGCAGTTCTGTCGGACAATGCATCCTGCTACGCTTGTATCGCGTGCCGTTCTCACCACCGCCGGGTTTTTAAAAAGACACTGCGAACGAGTCGCTCGCTCAACTGGAGGGACGGAGAGACGGAAGGAGAATTCCAATAAAACAAATGTTGCGGATAAACTGCGGGCGTAGAGTTCGCACTTTGATCCTTTAAAGCTGATACTTTTTTGTTCTTGAAAAATAGTATTTTTTATTTATTAATTAATTATTTATTTATTTATTTATTTGGTTTACGGGATAAACCCTTTTACTTACATACAACAATAAAAAATAAATCAGTAAATAGTGGAAGTATTGCAATTACAATAATATCACTGGATTATCTCATCTTAATATAAAACTAGATAAAATATATTTCATAATTTCATTGATTATTGTCGACATATAATTTTATTTATTTTAATTAAAAAGTGAGGAGAGAAAGGTGGCTTGTAAAACTATCCAATATGCTTCACAGGCTTGAGACAAACCACTTTGAAGGAAAATGGGCTAGAAGCCAAGATTTAATTAGGTTAAGTGCGCTAAATAATTTTTTTTTTTTTTAATGAATGTGTTCGATGATTATCGCACTGAATATTAATGTACACAGTAAAAAGTTTGTAATTTTCTAAAACAACTTATTGTCCACAAACGTCCACAGTTTTTTTTATTTGTTAATATTCCGATCGCACAAACCGGCTCTGATTTTACAAACAAAAGTGCGAACTAAAATTGTTCATGTAACAGGAAATAAACGGACAGGTTTTTCAGTGACTCAAACCCGCACAAACTAGTATGTTACTTAGTTAATAAAATAATTTTTTGCACAACTTATTAAATAAATATAGAAATATTTATTTAAATCAAACAACTGTTTGTTTAAATGAATAAATTATTTTTCGGGTTGTACATAGTTGAGACTCCCTTTAAGGGTTCGAGCGAAGTTGAACGGAGTAGTCTGACAAAACCGACGCGGTAGGAACCTACAATATCGTAATATTTTGCAATTTTGCTAGCATTTTCCTGGTGATAAATCCGTAAGGCTCGGAACGGTGTAAATTTTGACAATAGTGGTTAGCCCACACGCGAAACGCGTAGAAGCTGAACCTATTTCTTCTCGGATGCATGCACATGTGTGTGCATGTGTAGGCACAGGTTAAATACAATGTCTGCCAGGCGGTAGGATAAAAACGTAACAATCAACGAGAGAGCCTCGCTCAGCTCCCCATCGCTCTCATGTGTGATTGCCCGTATTGTCCGCGGGACCAGACAGACAATGGGACGCGAGCAGTTTATCTCGCCCCGCATCGCCGCTCTTCTCACTCACTGTTCAAACCGAAACCCTTTTCAAGATGCTGGACGGGGAGCGGTTGCTACTGTCGTCGGTGATAGCTTTTTTTTCTTGCTGGATGCTCGACAAAAAATTGATTTTTTGTTGTTGTCAATCTGCACATTACAGAAATGAGTAGAATTCACGGTACTCATTGCATCCGCTTTTTGGAGAAACTTGGACCAAGTGTGGATGCTAAGAAATAAAGGCCGTTCGGATTGCTACTGAGTTAGAAATTTATATTTACCGACAAACAAAAAAAAATCGGCATGAAAGTTCGTATTTTTTGGGCGTGTTTGCATTATTTTCAGACAAATAGCGATTTGGGGCAAAATGGGATACCAACTTCATACAACCCATATAATAATGACCATATGTTAATTTTTTCCACAAGGTAAGTTGGCAAAATATTGCGTAACTGTATCTGTATGTTGCGTATCTCAAAATTTCGCGGATACACTTAAGAATTTAGTGGATAAATCTAAGAATTTCCCTAAGAGAATTCAAAATTCTGCGAATATGGCTAAGAATTTCATGGATTAAAACTTAGAATTCCGTCGTTTAAAACTGACAATCTCGTCGATCAGATATTTTTTTTATGTACACATAAAAAAATTTGAACGCCATAATATGCCGGTATAACTTACTAACCAAAAATAAACGGTTCGCGATCGCGACGCCACCGATTACTGCAATTTCTAGTAAAATCTGCGATAACGAATATTGCCATATTTTCTAGCAGAATATATTAAGTTTAGTACGAATGTTTGTCAGAATGTCGCTGTAGTTCTCATACACTGTACACAAAAAATTGTAAATTTAATGTACTGGCACTTGAAATTTGCTAACATTACTCATAGTAATAAAACATAAGTGTACTTTGCTAGTAAAATAAAAATACCACATATTAAAATTAGAAATCTTTTTCTTGAAATTTACAAAAATGTGAATGAAAAATACAAATTTTACTGTAAAATTGCAACGCACATGTGTTTCAAATTTCAGATACGGTTTCTCTAAAAAAGCTTCCAACACTGTTAATTAATTTCCAAACAACATTTTTTTACAGTGTATACCTGAAAGTTCAGTCACGTTTCACCAGATTTATTGTAATTTTTATGAGATCCTTCTCGCGGCCTATTTTATCCCAGACTCTCCTGTTACAATTACAAATGTCTTCAATAAATGTTGCCGTACTCGCTTTTGCCCGGAGTCAGCATTTGGCGAAGATTCTGCCACGGTCCCTCCCCGCGCGAATCCCATTCGCACAAGCTGCATTCAAAATAGAACAAACATGTCAAGAAAGAATTACCTCTTCAAAAAATTCAACGAAATTATTTATAGTTAACAAAAGCGCGGGATACAAAATTACGAAGCAAAAAAAAACAAAAAGTAGTATACCATGAATTTCTGTAGTCTCGACCGTCGGGTTAATTGGCGCCCGTACGACCGTTCCCCATCTTTTTACTTTTATATCGCGGCCTGTCAGAGGCCTCGTCACGAATACCCTCGTTCCCGAGGGAAGAATAATACCGTGGCGTGACTTTTTTTTGCCCCGACCGGTATGCAAAACTGCGCCGAGATTCATATAATTCCCGACGATACAAAGTATACAGTTTGTAAGAAACCAAAGTTTAATATATGCCTGGAAACGAGTGCGAAAATGTTTAAGATCATGCGATGGATACGGATCAAACGCCCCTTCGACGGTGCACAAGAGCTGTCGAACGAAGACTGACGCTCATTCAACGAGCCAGTTTTATAAAATTCAAAATCGTTTAAAAATTCTCCTCCGGGGTGGATTCGAGAAACGGTGATGCTGCCGGTAATTGTGCCCGGGCACCAACACTATCTGCAAATACCTTGTCGATGGATCTTCGACACTCAACGATCGCCTGCGCCCATCGTTACCGAGATATCCAGACGCTGCCGGACTTTCCGAGGATCGCGTCGGCGCGCGGCTTCCCTATTCATGGTACGGTCACGCGCGCGAGCCGAACGATACTTTGTAAAGCGAGAGAAAGAGTAATTTTCGAAGATAATCGAGAGGGCGAGTAGTTGAGAAGAGGCCGGGATGAATAAAGTGCGCGGCGTCAGGTACGGCGGCAGCAGCAGGAGCAGCACGACGAGCTCTATTAGGTACATGCGATCGAACGCCCGGGGAAAAAGAGTCCGGGGTATGCAGTATGTAGAATATATTTTCTCGTTCAGGTTCAAATTACTCCGGAGTATGCTTGGACACGAGATGTTTACAGGCGGGTTGGCTATTGCCGTCGTACTATGTAAGCTGCACGGTATCTACAATCTGCGTGCATACCGAAATTCGTGCTGGCCGTCATCCCGATGACTCGAGACTTGAGACATAAAAAAAAGTAACAATAAAGAGGAGAAAAACAAAATCGCCACGTTGCTCGGACTAAAATAAATTGAGTGGCGTTCGTCGTCGGCCGTTGAGAAATTATATGGAGCATCCTTGTTACTCATTATTTTACGATCTCGTGGACGTCAATTCCCCGGACGTTGACGAGTCGTCCGCACAAAAGTGCGGTTCGTTTAAAGTTAACCTATTTATATTGATCGCGCAGACATTTAGGGTAATTCGGTAATAATGTCCTCAGGTAAAATGACCAGTTTTTTTTTTATTAATGGCATATTCAGTGGACGTCGATCGGAGCCGATCATTGGCTAGGTAATCGCTTCCACTCGTCGGGGCGCACCCTTTGAAGGCACAGGTGATACGCCCCTTTGAATTCAGAAAAAATGCATCAATAACCAATCGATGTATTCGAAACTTCATACCTGTAAAAAAGATGTATGCTTCAACGGGTTAAAAGCGCTCCCATCTTGCATGTTTCGAAGCGAAACATAGTTTTTTTCTCCATAAGCGTCTTCAATTGTGCTAATTTTACAATTTAAGGAAATAATAAAAATCTTTTCACTTCAAGAAATGTTTGTTAAATGTGCGAATCATTTTTTATTTGTTACCTTTATCGGAATATTGAATCATTAATTCATAACACCTTAGATTGAAGCAACCAAATAATTACCCGCAAATAGACGATCCAATAGTATATTCTTATCCAAATTGTCACAGGGTCTTGTAAAAAAAGTGACGTCGTATGACCGTCTTTTTTCATTTATTTATTTTTTTCACGGGCATAGCCCATTTCCAAGTCGATATTGAAATATCGACCAAACACAATGTTGACAGTGTCACCAGATTTATAAGGCAATTCGCACTCCCACCGTATTACAAACCCAATACAGTTCGCCTTGCAGCAATCCCACGGTTTGCAAAGCCCACGACCAC
>JAPYZC010001216.1:0-20901 GCA_030522665.1 Ichneumoninae sp. A BG-2022a | reverse complement strand
CATAAAAAAAAAGTTTTGTTGCCGGGTAACTTGTTAACCAATTAATTTTTCGATGAATTTGTTAATAACATTTTGCAATTATTATTATGCAAAATTAATTTTCTCAGTACCTTTAGTATACATGATTTTTTCAGATTTTTACACCATCAAGAAGTACTTGCAATTTTCTCTTATTGTGGTCGAACTTAATTGTACCATTTTTTTATTGACTCGACTCACAAAGCGTGTCTTCGTCGAACTGAATTGTTCTAAGCCAAAAAAAACTAATCAATGAATTATATAATTTATTTTCTTCACGACGATTCACTTTCAAGCTTACAAATCAGCCCATACGCCTTAGTCGTATAGCGTGTAAGTTTTATTGGCCCTAACGATTTTTTTATTGAGTCGACTTACAAACGTTGGCTTTGTCAAACTCAATTGCTCCAAGCAAAATAAATTTGTAGTCAGTTAAATATAAAACTTCTGTTCTTCACGACGATTCACTTTCAAGCTTAAATATCAGCCCGTATGCTTCTGTCGCTTTGGGGTAGGATCGATATATCGCCTCTCAAATTAGCAAAATCCATCAGCTTTGCTATCGGCTTCTTGTCCGGTGTTCGTCGAATATGTATATACATATATATTTGTATATATATGTTCACGATGTTCCGCGAACCGCGAATCAATTCATGAGCCCGAAGGGCAGACGATGGTATGATCCGTTCCTGGAAAGTTAAGGCGGGTCGCCGCCTCTCATCGTAGCCGAATCAATCAAGCGATCCCGTTCCCAATCGGCCTTGTGCAAGACAGTCGTGAACGGCTGAACGACCCACGCGAGACTCCTTAATTAGAAAGGGTTTATGCTCGATCGGTTCAGCTCTTTTCACGGCTCTCTCCACCTCCGTAAGGTGTTGTCCGATGACCCGAAAAACGTATATAACGATACAATATCACTGTCCGAAATTGAAACATTGATCAATCTCGATTAATCCCTCACTTTCATTTTATTTTATTTTTTGCAGTGTGGACGACGATTTGAGAGTGCAAATCACCGACAACGCACTCGCGAGAGATCTCTTCCCTCAGGACTATCATTGCCTCGGCGATAACGAGAATCGGCCGATTAAGTGGCTCGCCATCGAGAGTTTAATCAGCAAGACTTTCACGACAGCGTCCGATGTTGTGAGTATTTTTTTTTTTTGCACTACTTCGTGCCTTCGATTGAGTTACGCAAGGCGACGGATGAGAGACATCTCTGTAATAAATTAAACTCCTTAGCGCGACGGCGATATGGGTTAATATTCACAGTCCTGAGCTACGAGCTCGTAACAAATATAAATCGTTATTAAACTTTTATTTTCTTCACAGTGGGCCTTCGGAGTTCTTCTATGGGAGCTGACGACACTCGCGCAGCAGCCTTACGTCGAAGTGGATCCGTTCGAGATGGCTTCTTATCTCAGGGACGGTTACAGACTTGCCCAGCCGATAAATTGCCCCGACGAGCTGTTCGCGGTGATGGCGTATTGTTGGGCGATGTCGGCAGACGAGAGACCCACCTTCAGTCAGCTCATAGTTTGCCTCCAAGAGTTTCATACCCAACTGACGAGATACGTCTAAAAAAAAAAAAATACGTATAAAAGAAAAAATACGTATGAAAGAATACGTATTCGACTGTATACCTCTAGTGAGGAGCCTTCCGCGGCTGCACGTGTAAATATTTATTAGGTACTTATACCGTTTCACGAGCGGATGTAAATTTCGTCTGTATCGGCCGACAGTTTGTTCGGCTTTTGGGCATAGCGCGGATCGTCAATAATCTTTAACGTCATCTTTATTGCTTCGGCGAAGTAATAATAAGTCGATGTAGTCGAGGACGATATTTTATATCCACCGTTGCACACTGCCAGTATGGGTTCCAGCCACGAGCACTTCGGAAATGAAAAAACCCCCGTTATTTCAAGACCTTCGATAGAAGTTTCAGCTAACAATTGTACCATAACTTTCGTAAATGTGATAGTAATTCAGCTTGCCACATAGCTATCCGATGTGCCAATTTTTTGTATTTTTGTATATAATATTTTCATTTGTGAAATAGTATTATTACCGCCTTGTACATAGTGAACAGATGTCTTATGTATAGTATACATATATATATATATATTTAGTTTAAGAGGAAAAAGAACCGTGCATGTGTATAAATTACGCGCACGTTACGTACGAAGAATAAATTTATTGCACTGAAGAGCCCAGGCGGAGAATCTTATCGCCTTTCGACCCTTCGCATTCGTCGCATCCATCCTTCGACGAATCGCGCCTCGCGAAAGTGAAAAATCTTTGCGATTTCTACGGCCGCACGCGTTTCGCGCCCATCGAGTTATTTTCGTCCGCCTTCCTGCCGCGTCACGGCGGTGCACGGCGAAACGACGAGGCGAGGGAAGAACCGTTCTGCGTCGTACTTGTTACTACAGTGTAGCCAGAAATAATTCATCAAGCCATAAGATACGTCGTGTTGTTCCTCGGAGTCCTTTAATTCGGACGGTTTTCCTACCTCCCAGCGCGAGGAAGTAGTGTCGGGTAAATAAATTAATGAGATCGGGCTGACGTCTTGTTTAAAATGACAAACGACAGCTCGTTACCCGTCTCGCTATTCTCGCCGGCCCGTTCCACTGGCGGTTCTCGAAATCCAAACACGCATTGCAAATACATTCGAGACAGATGATAGACGTTCTTTTATACACTTCCTGTATTCCATTATTCACACGTTTCTGTCACTGGCTGCGAGATACATTAAGGAGAACATTTTTTAAAAAGCTCAGTTACGAAAACCGACGTGAGATTTCCAAACCGGAAGTGATACAAATTTGGAAATCTCACTTTTAAATTGGATGTGACGTCGCACAGAGAAAATTTTGTAATTTCGTCATGACGTCACTTCCGGTTTGAAAATCGTTGTTTTTGACCGGAAGTGACGTCATACGGAAGAACGTCACTTCCGGTTTGAAAATCGTTGTTTTTGACCGGAAGTGACGTCATACCGAAGAACGTCACTTCCGGTTTGAAAATCACGGCTTTTTATACGTCATATGGAACGACGTCACTTCCGGTTTGAAAATCATGATTTCTCACCGATAAAATCGGCAAGCGCGAAACGAGCGTTTTATCTAAATAAATCGCACTCGAGCAATGAATCATTGAATTCTCCAAGAGGGATTCAATTACCGCGGTCTGATCTTTCCTTGGAAACCGACACAAATAAAAATAAATAAAAAGAAGAAAAAAGAATCCCTCGGATAAGCGCGATCGCAAAAGGTATCATTTACTTTCCGTTTACATCGAACAGTGTATCCCCTCGATCTCCGCATACTCGTAAACAACATTAACATTCTAATTCCAACATTGAAGGAAGAAGAAGAAGCCGAAGAAAAAAAAAGCAAGAAGTTCGCTCTAGGATTATCCAGCGTTTACGTAACCGCATCCTGCGCCTTTGCTCGACGAATTATCCCCACGAGGATTCCCTCCACCTCGTCGCCGGTTTAATTGCCGAGTCGTTTCGTATTCGCTCGATCGTCTATAGAGTTCTCTTTGTTCCACGTGTTCTGCGAATGCATTCGCTCCGACATTTGTATTTATGCAATTTTTTTTTCTTTTTTTTAGACTAACAATCTTGGTTTTTCGAAGGCGCAGAGACGGCTCCATCGGGAGTGAAGTGGACGCTGCGAGGGAGAGATATCGCCGAACGAATTCCGACGAGCCTCGGACAGAGTGTAGTGGCAACCCTTTGTTTGCCAAAGAGCCTTAGTCAAACGTCGAGGAACAGCGCACTCCCTACAGTTGCAAAGTGTACCCACTACACGCGATACTAACAACGGTGACGAGAACTGAAATTGCCCGAGCGACGGTGGTCGCCTCGGCTGGCGCAATCACCGCTCTCTCGCTCGAGGGATGCTGGAGGGTCTATTCTAGCCGAGCCATCGCAAGCCTCACCCTTAATACACAGCGAGCCGTGTACACTGAAGGCACACGAGGGCTTCCTCGATAATGTCATTCATGAACGTCGTGCCTGGTCAGTGGCCCATTAACGACCGACGAGAGGAGAGACTCAGTTAAGAGTTAATGATTTTCAAACCCCCCTTGCACGCTTGCAGCCCCTCAGCAGGGCTTTGTTCGACGCAATTTGACGTTGCGCTCTTCATGCGGCTCTCACGATGCAATAACGAAGAGACGCACGATTCATGAATTTGATATATTGCATAGAAAAATTATTATTAATTTTTTTGTCGTGCTTTTTTTTGAAGAGTATTTAATGGGAATATGTTTTTATGTGAATTTTGTAACTTTTTTTTTATTCGAAAAGTATGATTTTCGAGAGATTTGTTGTGTTGTTGATACGAAGAGGCTCACGTGTGGATCCACACAGAGTTCATCGTAATTCATTTCTTTCATGATGTTCGTGAGGAATATTTTTAAGTGAATTTTCTAACTTTGTTTTTTTATTCGGAAAATATGATTTTCGAGAGATTTGTTGTGTTGTCGATACGAAAAGGCTCACGTGTGGATTCACACAGAGTTCATCGTAATTCATTTTTTTCATGATGTTTGTGAACAATATTTATTAGGAATATTTTGAAGCAAATTTTATAGCTTTTTTTTTAATTCGAAAATTATGATCTTTGAGAGATTTGTTGTGTTGTTGATACGAAAAGGTTCACGTGTGGATCCACACGGAGTTCATCGTAATTAATTTCTTTCATGATATTTGTGAGGAATATTTATTAGGAATATTTTTAAGTGAATTTTCTAACTTTTTTTTAATTCGAATAATATGATTTTCGAGAGATTTGTTGTGTTGTCGATACGAAGAGGCTCACGTGTGGATCCATGCGGAGGTCATCGTAATTTCCTGCCGTTATATTCTTATCTTCAAGAGACATCCTAAAACTATTATCCCTTCTCTATTGTCTCCGTTCGATGCGATGGAATTGCACGTTTCAGTGTCATACTGGTTCTCTATAAAATATTATAAATCAGTTTCTCTGTCGTGCTCTTGAGATTGCAACACGCCCAACCCTTTTTTTATTCTTCCTCCTTCGAGGAAAAAATATAAAATCGTCAGAGAAATGGCAAATTTTGTGATTATCGCCGTTTTTCTTATCGGCGCTCTGAGTTCGGTGCTCGCGATAAAAATATCGTCGAAACTCGATTTCGATTCCCAGGAGGCCTCGTCGAATTCCACGCCGATTTACCCGGACCCGCTAGCGACGGTCGAAAAAAGCGACAATAGTTCTTCGCAGAGGGACGCGAGAGGTGTAAAGATCAGAGTCACTGTGGACCCAGTTTGGACTCCAATTTTCGGACAACCGCCGAAGAAAATTCCCCGTGTGAGTATGCACAGAAATTCAACTATCACATACTACAAAGACATATAACCCGTTTCTATTTCAATAAATAAATAAATAAATAAAATAAATAAATATAAGAAAATTCAACATAAATTTTCTCGTCGTAGGAAAAAAAAATACGTTTCACAAAAAAGTTATTCGCCAAGTCGAACTCTACGAAGGTCTCGTAAATTTGCGTGCGCGGCGATCGTTCGACGAAACGACCTGTCGAACGGGTGGATGCGAAATAGATTTTTCGACGGGCCCTCGAGAGGGATCGTAAAAATGTTCAGGATCGTTATAGTCAGCGGGGCGATAGGGAGACTCATAAATAAAATCTACATGCGCTAGAGAAGCTTCGGGCCGGTCGAAGGTCACGTGGAAAAAAAGAATTTGGCATTGTGACGCAGCCGAGCGGTGTCCGATGGTCCATAAATAATTCTGCTCGTCCCGCACGTCCGCGTCGTCTCGTATATTCATTTTGCAGCTCGTCGGAGACACGAGGCACGAGCTTGCGCCGATGGTTAAAAAAAAAAAATAATAATAATCGATGCTTGTTTATATTGTCAAATTTTTATATGTCGTTGGAAGGCACTTCCGGGCCGTCGTATATCAAGGGTAGAGTCTCGACGCCAAGTTAAAAAATATAGCTGGACAGATAATTCATTTTACAACTCGTGAGAGACTCGGGCATAAGCTTGCGATGATGGTTAAAAAAGAATTTAATTTAATTTATTTTATTTTACGTATTTCTCCTTATGTGACCGATTTACATTTAATGCGATTCCAAGTTCTGAATACAAAATTGTATTATAACAGTAGGTTACTAAACTAACTGATCTAACTAACATACATTAAACAATTTATTTATTTTAACGAGTGGCATAAGACTAGACTTCACTTCGCTTCCCCATTTCCTATCCTGATCTGCTCATACTTCAGTATAAAAATAAAACAATGACGTTTATTTATATCTTCGATTTTTTATATTTCTACTGGACGCACATTTGGACCATCGTATATTCATTTTACAGCGCGTTGGTGACTCGAGGCACGAACTTTCGACGATCACTTCAAAATTAAAAAAAAAAAATCGACTTTACTCTAAAAAAATCTATTATATAAATAATGTATATTGTCTAATTTTTATATTTCGACAGAACGCACCGCCGCAGCCGCTGGCCGTGAAGTACGTCTACATCGACGTCACCGAGGAGGGAATCACCATTTCCGGTCCGGGAAGGGTCGACTGCAGAGAGAAGGTCTGCACGATGCTGGTCAGCTATTGCGACAAATTCGGAGAGGTCATCGGCGCTGTGCAACTGACTGTCGTCGCGAAAATACCGACATTCAAAGTCAACGACGTTCCAGTGATCGACGGTGTGCGCGGTACCGGATACGGCCATTCTCCACCGCTTCGCTCGAATTACATTGTCTACAAAATACCTCAGGTACAAATGACAAATAAATTCGCGGGTTAATACACTTTTCAACTAAAACCAGGAACTGCTGTTTCTCCTTTTGCTATTTATATTTTAAGGCCCCGAGTTTCTATCGACAAACGCCGAGATACAATCATCCCTGGACCCCACAAAGTGCATTCAACGACGGAGGCTGGAGACCGGTGGCTGCTCCGAGCCCGGTGGACGACAAGATCGGAGCTCCGTTGAGCCAAACCAACTCTCAAGACGAAGGACCTATTTAACGATGCAACTTATTTGTTGTCCGTGGGATTTTAAATATAGCATGGGTTAGATATCGCAAGTACAAATTTAGAGTTAACTCTGTAGTTTATTTTTTACGCGAAAAAAAACATTGCATAATAGGAAATAAGTATCGTGGCACGTACGATGAAATATGTGGAGAAATAAAGGAAGAAGGATTTACAATTTACCTTGTATTTTACCTGGAGTTGAACAGCGCGCAGGCGGGCTCGATACTATTACGAATTAATAGTATCCAATTAAATCGAAGAAAATAATTCGATATAATCGAATTATATCGAAGAAAAGGAATGAAATAGTAAACGATATATCGAGTAAACGATATAATTTGGATTAAATAGAGCATAGGGTTAGATGTAGGAAGTACAGATTTCGAATTAACTCTATAGTTTATTTTTAACGCGAAACGAGAAATACCATTGCATGATAGGAAATAAATATCGTAGCTCGATCGATAATATATGTGGAACCATAAAAGAAGGATTTACAGATCACTTTGCATTTTACGTGGGGTTGAACAGCGCTCGAGCCTGCCCGATACTATTACAGAACGAATTAGTAAACGATACAATTGAAATAAATAGTGCATTGGATCAACATCGGAAGTACATATTTCGAGTTAACTCCATAGTTTATTTTCCACGCGAAACAAAAAACATTATTATGGTAAGAAACAAATATCGTGGTACGTACGATAAAATAGAATAGAATTTTATTTCCACTGTATGGCTTTCGGATTTTACACAACCCGCCTCTCCACTTCTTCACGTACGATAAAATATGTGGAACCACAAAAGAAGGATTTAAAGATCACTTTGCAATTTTACCTGGGGTTGAACAAAGCGCGGTTGTGCCCGATACTATTACAGAACGAATTATTAAACGATACAACCAATAAGCTATATAATCGAAATAAATAGTGCATGGAATAGACATGAGAAGTACAAATTTGGAATTAAATCTAAAGTTATTGGAATTAAATCCAAAGTTTATTTTTCACGCGAAAAAAAAAAACATTGCTCGATAGGAAATAAATATCGTGGCACGTACGATAAGATACGTAGAACAACAAGGGAGGAAGGATTTATAGATCACTTTGCATTTTACCTGGGGTTGAACAGAGCGCGGTCGTACCCGATACTATCACACGAATTAGTGAACGATATAAACAAGCTTAATTCGTACTATTTACTTTTTCTAAATCTGTTACAGATGCGTGTGTCGATTGTCCACACAATGCGATGTAAACATTAAAATCACATAATTACTCGCTATTAAACAATTGGAATAGTATAATCGATGTCAATAATATTGGTGTCATATTTATCGATTGATCGAACGGCAAGAGACGATGTGTCCGCGAGTCTTTGATTACGGTAATACTTAGAATTCTAATAGAAAAGACTGCTTCGTGTTTTGCCATCGGGAACGGGTTTTAAGCTCGGCGAACCGCTTAAGGATCGTGAACGGTGCGGAAGGTGATTTTTCCGTTGTCGTTCAGTCCCGTGGTCGCGACTTTCCTGGACGTTTCCTTGCCGTCGGGACCGACCGAGTGCATCGAGCTCGAGCTTGAGAACACACCGATGTTTCCTCCCGAGGGAGCGGGGAGGTCCTCAGCGAACCGGGACTCGATTCCGGGTGATCCCTGCACCAAAGAAACATATTTCTCAATAAAAAATTGGCTTACGATCAATATTGATTTTTTTTTTTTTTAAGTGGCGAAACTTACCGGGCTTATTTGACCAGTCTGGTAGCCACCGCCAGGTCCGACGCTGATGCTCGAAATCGCAGACTGAGGTCCACTGGAAGATCCACTGTGACCTCCGCCAGCCCTGTTCTGCTTAAACAGTAAAAGAAAATAGTTTTAGCAAAAGTGACCAGAGGCCAATTTCGCTGCACTGAGAAAAAGGATGGTATTTCCTACTATAGCGAATATTTTTCAGGGGGAACGTCTATATAGATACTTTCTGATAGTATATATTTATTAATTGATTAAACTATAATTAGGGGAGAGCGGGGCAAATTGGCACAGTGGGGCAAAACGGGATTACGAGACAAAAGGCATTTATCCAATAATTTTTGGATGGTGGCGACGGAGGTACATGGGGCAAAACGGGTTTGAAAATCCGGATGTATAGTTGGGACAATATGGGACATCCTAAAATTATTGGAAAATTGAGTTTTGCCGTCACTGTCCCGTTTTGCCCCGCTGTGCCATTTTGTCCCGCTCTTCCCTATGGTTGCAATAATGATGTTTTGTCATTGTTGCAACTATAAAATGTAAACGTTCCGCCCGGGAACTGTTTTTTATGGTAAAAAATCAGTATTGTTCCTTTTACTATGTAATTTTTTCTCAGTGTATGGACTCGTCTGAAAACAAAATACGAACCATCAGGTCTCCTCCATCGTAGTTTCCATCGTATCCAACTCCATCGGACCATCCACCTTGTCCGCCTGGTCCGCCTTGTCCGCCGTGTCCTCCAGTGTTGAATCTATTATTTTTTATTTAATTACATTTTTTGGTTTCAGAAAATAATCATTCGACCCAAATTCATAGAGTTACGAGCGTTAGTTACTTTGCAATTAAAAACAAAAGAATGCATCGCATGAGATGAACGATAATTTAAAAAAAAGACGAAAATAATCATCACCTATGACCGATAGAAGGACTACCCCACGGGTAGCTTTGCGGGATAGGAACGGAGTATGGCTGCCCGATCACGTCAGCGTAACCGGAGTGATAGTTGAAACTCGGAGGAGCGATCCACCTACCAGGTGAACTGTACGTGTAAGTGCGTAGTCGCGCATTGGGATCGATGCTTCCGTCGGTATTCGTCATCATAGCAGACGCCGTTGCCCAGGAACCTCCATCGGAACTTTTTTTTTATTACATTTTTTATATGCATATGTATGTTTTTTATCGACGAGACCGGAGGTGCCGAGACAAGGTCGTTTTCAATGACGATGAGCGGTGAACATATAAAAAGCAATCGGCCATCACCAAAACGAAATTCCACGAGTGGTAAAAACATGATCCTGAAGATGTCTGCATGGGACTAAATTTCATAAAATTATGACGACTGTGTTTTGCATCGCACAAACTTCGCTCGAGAAAAGTTCACTTACACTGATAAAAAAGTACAGTTTCATCAACTAAGATTCGGGCAGGTAAGTTCAAATAAATATTTAGTTGGTCGAACAAAATATTTTACTGATTCAAAAATATTTTGGTGAAATCACCCAACAAATTGTTGAACTAACCAATTTTTTAGCTGTACCAACAAAATATTTAGTTGAACGTCCCTGCCCGAATCTTAGTTAATTCAACCATATTTTTTTATCAGTATAGAGAATAAAATTCTACAAGCGAACATTTTTTTTTTTCGTTTTAATGCCGTGCATTGACGGAGACTTGGCAGAGACTTGGAGATGAAATTCGATGTCTTGCAGATATCTTCAGGGTCACGTAACAATTACGTCTGAAAGCCGTGCGTGTAGTGCACTTGTGCGTATAGCGTGTGAGTGACAGAAAAAAACGTGATAAACAAAAAATAAAAAAACAAACATCGGGCTTCTGACGCATCGATTTGTTGGCAATAAATTGCACAGGTGTATAAATATTTTTCGCGTCGGGCGAACGAACGTTTTCGCCGATTAGCCATCGACCGAATCTGTACTCACGCTTGCTGCTGCTCGCGGATCTGCGCCTCGATCTGGGCCTGGATTCGCCTGTTCTGAGCCTCGACGGACTGGAAGTGACTCTGGATGGAGTTCTGGATGTCAGCGGCGCCCGGGCCGTACCAAGGGACCGACATTCCACCACCTGCGCCCGACCACGAACCAGCGCCAGCTCCCGCGCTCGCGCCCGAGCCCGACGACGCACCTGCGAACGATCGAACGATCCATTAGCAACGCAATCGCGACAAATTGTAAAAAAAAAATAATGTTTAGGATCTCATTTGTTAAATACATTTTCTAGTGAGTTAGTATGTTAACAAATAGTGCAACATTGACATGCTTTGTTCTATCATGCGGATGCATTTTTCCTATCCGCCTTTCCTCTCTTGTTTCGCCTTCCTCATGCTTTGATAAACATGCGACAGGTTTTTTTTTTGGGTCGTGCAGTGAACTTAATAAACTATTCTACATAATTCGAATAATAATAAACGAATACACATATCTACGCACTACGCTGATGTAACACTGATGACTCGATGTAGGGAAACGTGAGGCAAAACGGACCGCCAAAGAAAAAAGTGCAGATCTCATTCGAAGACCGTGAATCTGGCTCCGGTCTACTCCAAAAATGTCTCCTTGATTCACACGTTCCTATCACTGGTTACATCCGAGATGCGTTCCAGATAAAAATTAACTACTTTCTGTGTAAAGTGACTTCCGGTTTGAAAATTTCATTTTCAGATCGTAAGCGGCGTCACGCAGAAATCTTTGAAAAGTTTCGTCGTGACGTCACTTCCGGTTTCAGAATCAAAGTTTTCAACCGGAAGTGACTTAACAAGAGAGAAAGTCACTTCCGGTCTCAAAATTTCGGTGTTGCCCGGTTTGAAAATTTCATTTTCAAATCGTAAGCGACGTCACGCAGAAATACTTGAAAAGATTCGTCGTCACGTCACTTCCGGTTTCAGAATCCAAGTTTTCAATCGGAAGTGACTTCACAAGGGAAAAAGTTACGTCCGGTCCCAAAATTTCGGTGCTTCCCTCAACACCAAAATGTGAATTAGCCAGTTTTCTTTTGGTGGTCCACTTCGCCCCACGTTTCCCCCCTCCTACAGAAGTACAGCGATATTAGTGAACGACGAGGCATGCACTCCCGGATCACAGGATACGCAAAACACACATGAGCCCAATGACACACAATGAATTTTTGTTTTTCTACATTTTGTTTCTTTTTGTTATGAGTTCATTTTCTGGCGGCGCGTTAAAGTCCTTTCTCTTGCCATCGCCGAGTTGAATCCGTACCTGCCCCACCAGCTGCGGGGAATCCAGCGAGCTCGTTACCTCCCGACGGATATCCCCCGTTAGGCTTATTCATCGTTGGTTGAAAGCCTCCGGATCCTCCGGCGCCAGAACTTGCGAAGCTTCCGGCACTAGCGAAAGCCCCGGCGCCAGCCGACGCCGAACTTCCGGTCATCGAATCAGACTGAGGAACGGGATTCTTCGAGGTCTCGGCCGGAAACGGTGGAAGCGGATCAACGTTGGGAGGAAGATTGGAGCCGTAGTTGAAAGAGGGGTAGTTCATCGGATTGGGAGGATAGCTGGGAGTGGGAAATGGCATTGGTGTGTTCGTAGTGAAGGTGCCACTGTAGCTGTATTGACCAGGTTGGGAGTTAAAATTTGGGAAATTTGGTTGGGGTTCGTAGCTTGAGCCGTACGAGGGCATGGGATTGTAGTTGGGGCCTTGAGGAGGCCCGTAGTCGAAGTTGCCGTGGGGAGATTTATTGAGAGGGTTGATTCCAGGAGGTGGGGGGCGCGGAGTTGATTTTGGCTTCGGGACTTCCTTGGGTCGATCAGCGGGGCTGTGGGGATTTGGGGGAGGCGTGGTGATGTAGTTGGGCATCATCACGGGACCGGGGCCGAAGCCGCCGTTCTGCCAGAAATTTGGACTGAAGCCGGGGTCGACCTGACCGAAGGGCGATCCCCATGGAGATCCCCATGCTGGCCCAAAACTACCCGCGCTCGCACCCGCACTGGCGCTCGCGCTCGCGCTCGCGCTCGATCCAGCGTTTCCGTTCGGACCGGCGGATGCGGCACCGAAACTGTTGGCGGCGCCGAAGCCGTAGGGGCGAAAGCCAAAAGCTTCGTCGGGGTTGGATGGAACCGAGAAAGTCGACGGTGGTTTCGAGCCGCCTGCAGGAAGAGGTTTGGGACCTCCGCTCGCCGCGCCGTTCGGACCGGCGCTGGGCTCGGAATCCGCGTCGGGATCTTCGCCGAATCGAGACGAGAAATCCGGAGTTGCAGCCGAATCGTCGGGTTTGTTGGCCTTCCTTGGCTTCGGTTTTCTAGGGTTGCTTTCCGGGTCGGAATCTGGCTTTTCGGTAGCTGGGGACTGCGCAGGTCTTCGTTTGCGAGGCGCGGTCCTTGCTGGTGGGGAGGCTGGTTTCGGACGCGACTGAGCTGCGGGCGAAGGTCTCCGTTTCGGCTTTGGAGCGGATTGCGAAGCAGGCTTTCCACCGGGGCTTGGCTCATCCTCGGGAGAAACATCCGGCTGTTCACTGGGATCTTGATCGTCGGAAGGAGTCGGATCGTCACTCGGCTCCTCATAATCGTCCGCAGGTGGCGAGTCATCGCTCGGCTTGTTTGCCTTCGGTTTGGCTCGCGGAGGCGTGCTGGGTCTGGGCTTACTGCGCGTGGGTGTGTTTGGAGTGGCCTTTGGCTTGCTCTTATTCCGAGGCGGAGAAGTAGGTGCGTCATCCTCGTTGTCCGGAGTGTCATCGTCTTGCGGCTCTTCGTAGTCCGAGGGAGTTTGGTCGTCGCTCGGCTCTTCGTCCTCGGAAGGCGTCGGGTCAGTGCTTGGCTTGTTTCTCGGAGGTGTCCTGGGCCTGGGCTTAGCTTGCGCGGGTGCATTTCGCCTAGGATTCGGATTATCTCGGTTGTTACGCGACGGAGAGGGCCTGGCGTTAGGTTTGTTCCTAGGAGCGGAATTCGGCCGAGACTTCGGCTTGGCTTGAGCCGGACTATCGGAATCGGGATCAGCTTCGTCGTCCGGATCCTCCGCGGTCTTCTCGTCGTCCGGATCCTCCGCGGTCTTCTCGTCGTCCGGATCCTCCGCGGTCTTCTCGTCGTCCGGATCCTCCTTTGGCGCGGGAGGCTCGCGCCTCTTATTGGCTGGCGAATTGGCGGGCGATTTGGGCGCATTGCGATTCCTGGGAGGTCTCGCGGCTGGCGACTTAGGCTTTGGCTTCGCGGGAGGTGAAGCTGGCTGAGAAGCAGCCTCTTCCTCAGGTTCCGCATCCTCGGGCTCTTTCTCATCCTCGGGATTCGTGTCGTCCTCGGGCTCTTCCTCCGGTTCTTCCTCGTACTCCGGCTCTTTCGGCTTGTTCTTGTTCTTGGCGCTCGGTCTTGGAGTAGGCTTTGGCGAATTGGCTCTCATACTCGGCGTCACATTGGGATCCCTTCGGAGACGCTCATTCAGATTTTTCCTTGGTCTGGGATTGGGAGTGACGCGTTGCTTCGGGGCGCTGGGAGGTTCTGGCTCTTCTGAGTCCTTCGGGGTATCCTCGCTGTCCGGGTCTTCCTGCGGATCGGTCGGATCGGTCGGATCGGTCGGAGTATCTTTATCATCAGAGTCTGGCTGTGGTTTGTTTTTTGGACGAGGTGCCGATTTCGGATCCGTCGGAGTATCTTCATCATCAGGCTCTGGCTGTGGTTTGCCCTTCGGAGAAGGTACCGATTTAGGATCGGTTGGAGTATCTTTGTCATCAGCGTCTGGCTGCGGTTTGTCTTTTGGACGAGGTGCCGATTTCGGATCGGTCGGAGTATCTTTGTCATTAGAGTTTGGCTGCGGTTTGTTTTTTGGAGGAGGTGCCGATTTCGGATCGGTCGGAGTATCTTTATCATCAGAGTCTGGCTGCGGTTTGTTTTTTGGAGGAGGAGCCGATTTCGGATCGGTCGGAGTATCTTTGTCATCAGAGTTTGGCTGCGGTTTGTTTTTTGGAGGAGGTGCCGATTTCGGATCGGTCGAACGGGAAGGAAGAGGACGGCGTCTGCCGACTCTGGAAGGTCTTCGTGGCTTAGGCTTCGGAGGAGTTTCCGGCGGATCATCGTCGGTAAGGAGTCTGATTTTGAGAGTCGATATGGTATTAGAAATGGCACTCGGCGTGGTACTATCGCCGACGAAATTATCAATACCGGAATCGTTATCGGGAATAGCTTCGTTAGATTCCGGTGGCGTTTTTGCCTTTTTTTTACTAGCGCGATCTACGTCCCGCTTCCATATGCCCGATGAAATGTCCACCCTTCCCTCGCCGTCGCTTAGATCCTTCAGTGACAAAGGAGGTCCTTTACCTTTTCGACAGAATTAACAGACACACGAACTTTCTTGTTAGACTCTTGTGCGCTTATACATATGAATCCTCGTAATTATCTAATGCCGATCGGGATGTTTCGTGCTCACACATCTACACACAAATTTGGTCTCTCTGTGGGTTCAATATTTTGTTAGAAAAAAAAATTAATTAAAATAAACTCTTATTAAAATGTGCAACGAGCAGTGTTTCTGACTATTTCTAAATTTTTGTTATGAAATTACCATTGTGTTACAGTTTACCCAGTAAAAGGCCAATCGTGAAATATTAATACTGTTATTTGAGGGATACAATTATCGCCTGGAAGATTATCAGTGCTCGTGTGTGATACGCATAGGGTAAAAGTGGTGAATATGGCCCACCTCGATTAACACGTAAATCAATTATGTATGGACTAGGCCATATTCCCCACTTTTACCCTATATTATATATTTTTTTTATTTATTATTTTTTTTTTAGTATTCGACTACTTCGGTCAGCGTGCCAATGTCGCACTCGCATGCACATCATCCATACACAAAGTGAGAGAGCTACGCAATCGATAGACGCTTCACGGTCGATCCGCCGATCAGTTTTGTCGAGCGCGGGAGGAAATCGGGTCGGAATAGTTTCGAGCGAAAAATCATTCAGAGATAATTCAGAGTCGTTATCTCGCGTTATTTCTCGGTCTTTTCGGACGTGACATTTGCCCGGTACGATCATTAATTGTTTATCGGCCTTGAATCGTCTGCTGCGGAAATTCATAACGACCTTACGTCGATTCGGAATGCAACAACGATGAAACTTCGGTCGCAGCGCGAACGAAGTTTGAGCGCCAGCGAAGAAACTTTCGCAACAATTTTTCCAATGTGTACTTGTCCACGCTTACTCCATCGCGTCGCGATGGCGTCGATAAGGATACGTGTATGAGAGGATGGAATTAAAAAAAAAACGCTTTAATGAAATAAGCGAGGACGTCAAGGTGAGCTCACAAATGAGGTCACGGTTCACGAACGTCTCGGTCACAATTCGTTTTTTTTTTCGCGTCCCGTATGTTCTCCGTCTCCCTCGTACCATGTGGGAAATGTACGTCTGGCCGTGTACGTCCGAAAGCCGAGAATATTATGTTTACGAACGAAGAGAGTCGCCGAGCCGGCTTGCCAACACGAGACGCCCGACTCGTTTCGTATTTACAACGCAGACTCGCTGAACGCGCACTAATCAAAAGCAAAAAAATCAGAATAAACTGAAAAAAGGGAATGAAATATCGATATAACCGACGGAGTTTTGTTGCAGTGACAATTCTTCGATAAACGACCGTGAAAAAAAATGTCTTCAGTGGTGAAAAAAAAACAAAAATTACACTAAAATATACTCAACACTCGTTCGAACGGCATCGTCATGCGGTTCGGACGATGGTTCACCGCTCGGGCGCAAATATACGTTGCAACCTCGGGAAATACCAGTTTGTATTTGATAGAATAGGGGGGGACAGAAAATAGCGTGGAATGCTCGGTACCGACGAACACGCGAGGAAACGAATTAAAAAAGAACAAAAAAAATTAAGACAAAAAAAATAAGAAGATAAGAGAGAAAACGCGTTGCCGAGCGAGCGGCTCTTAACAGTCTGGGCGTGTAAAATCTTCGATGAAACTTACCGCTTGCCGATCTTCCGTATCTCTGGCCGTGAGCACTGAGTACTCCGAAAAGGACGAGAGCACAGACGAAGACCTTGGAAGTATCCATAACTCGGGTTCTCGTTACAAAAACGAGATGTATGCGTTCGATAAATTTATCAACTCGTTTGAGTTAATATTTTTGTTTTCGTATTATCTTTAATAATTTAGTGGCACTTCCTGTACGCGATAACGAAGCGAGTATACTGCGTTCCTATTAACGTCGCAGTTCCCAAGAGAATGACTAAGTTCGCGCGGCCGGCGATCATCTTATATAGCATTCTGCTCGGTTCGGCCTCTTGCCTCCAGGTTTCTCACACGAGCTGCGTGGATCCTCGATCGCCGCCGTGACGGCTCCTACACACCGAGGCTGCTGTATAGGCTTCGACGGAGCTTCAATGTGTAATAACGCGCGGGACCTCTGAGATCAATCGCACGCTCGCTCGATATGAGTTATAGATTTCGGCTGCGACCTTGAACAATATTTGAGCGATTGCCGATTTTTTAAACATTTTATATAGGCGAGCCGAGCGCAGATAATCTTTTATGAACGCATTTTGTCGCGCCATTTTTCACGTAATGCAAAAAAAGTGTGCAAAGTGATTTGCAAATCATGTGCAAAGTGATTTGCACATGATTTTCTCGTGTTTTAGGGTTTTGCGAATAATTTCGTCTATGATAAATTTCGTTGCTCGATTTTGGCTTCCTCATAGAAGCTGTAATTAAATTACAATTTTCAACTAAAAAAAAAATTATCTTTGAGTTAAGCATAGGAAAAATCATGTGCAAATTACTTTGCCCCTTTTTTGTAACATAAAAAATGTCTACAGTTCATAAATTCAAAATCGTCAAGATTTACAGCAGCCTTTATTATAGGAAATCGCAAACGGAAGTTTGTGGTTTTCGTCGTTAAGGCAATTTTTAATATATTCTTCGCCGCTGATTATGAAACTATAAATCAACGGTCTAATTCGAGTGAACATGGTGGTATCAACCTCCATGTTCACTCGAATTAGACCGTTTTTACTAATGTTTCTTTGATCAAAATATAATATTCGTATACAGGTTTAGGATGACAGCTAAAAGAAATTACGCAATGCAGAGATACTATGGACATTTTTCAAAAAATTCAAAATCGTGTAAAATGGACATTTTACACTTCGCCCTCAATCTGCATAAAAAGTGCACTGAATGAAGAGATGAGGTCCCACTACTTGTACACCAACTTTCAACTGGCTATCTCAAACCATTGTCGAGTTACAGTCGTTTTAAACGATACAAGTCCGTCTAAAAAATCACATTTCTCAATATTTCGGACTATTATAAATACTCTGACACTCTGACACTCTATTATAAGTATTCTGATACCAAAATCTCGATTTTTTTTCCTAAACATAGCTTCCTATGAGGAAGCTGACGCTTCATTTTCATCCCACTTTTCTCGATTTTCCGAAGAAGAGTTCCACGTGCTTGCAATAGTGAACATTTCCTCGTACAACATTTATTTTTTGTTATTTTATTATTATGCTTTATCTAAAAAAAAAAAAAAATCCTTCGCAGTTGGTCAGTAGGAATTTCATGTTGTTATGTACTGTACAATGCTAGTGCGATTTAGCGCATTGAAGAAGAAGTTCAAGTTGTGACAACGAGACGAGGGTTATCACTGATGCGCTCTACGAGAGATATCTTTCGTCGTCGCAGTGGTTGGAGTGATTTCTGTTTTTTTTTTTCGTAAATGGAGAAATACTTTTCTGGCTTAAGGCGAGCGAACTGTAAGCCAGTGGGCGAGAGGCCGAGCCAAGATCACTGTCAAGGCCGCGGTCCTTGCTTCGGAGAAGCCTTCTCTATTCCATACAGGAACGGTCGTCTATGCGGCATAGCACTCAACATTTTTTGAGTTTCGGGTAATTCGAGGGCCGAGCGATAAACTTTATGTGATATGGCTAAAAGGCATTCTGAAAGAGTCGCATTGTCAAGCTTTTTCTTTTCAAATGTTATATATTTTACATAATGAAAAACATAAAAATAAAAAACATGAATACATAAAAATACTTAATAAAACATTACTAAAATCACAGAAATTTTTGTTTCTATAGGTCACTCAATAAAATGTTTATATAAGACATTTAAACGGATCGGCTTCAGCCTCGGTTTTGACTTCAATACCCTAAACTATTGACTTCAATACCCAAAAGTATTTTTGAAAATTGTTTTCATAATAATTTTTGGAAATTATTCGCATAGTAAATTTTGAAAATTATTTTTAAAATAATTCATCCTCTGCGCCATAGCTAAAAACAATTCATACTATCAATAGCTAACGTAAGCGCGAAAGTATGAGGGGACTTGGCGTGAATAACATCTTCCTCGCATCCTGGACGAGATAATCGATCGGCACTCAACGCGATGTCTGTACAGACTTTTCCCCGCGCTTCGCAGTAAGTGTGAAATACGTCTCATCCTCCCACACGTCGAGGGATCCGAGAATTATAAGTACATGTTTTGATGCAACGAATCCGCGATTTCCAGTTGCCACGAGGACTTTCGCGGTCGGGCGTCTAATCGCTGTAATCGCGAACGATCGTGATTGATCAATGGAAATTAAATCCGCACCCGATGAGTTTCCATTCTTTTATGACGCCAAGGGAATTTCCATATTATCCGACGAATTTGTGACTTCGTTTCTTCACGTTTCTGCACATAAATGTTTAACGCTAAACGGCGTTTCACTGATCACGCCTCACGATAGTTCGAACGTTTGATTCTTCAACACACGTGTGGCACGCGCTAATTCACGGAGAAAATACGTTGGTATAGCGTGACACATTGACGAGCGCTTGGGTCATTCCACCCGGAAAAGATTTCGACTGTTCCCTCCCGAATGGTAAAATTCTCTGGAAAATATTTACCATTAAGGTAGCTATGTCGCTTCGGGCTCATTTCGCATAAGTTCGAGAAAAATAAAAGAAAATTGCAAATATTTCTCGATGGTATAAAAATCTGAAAAAATGCATGCATCCTAACGGTATTGAAAAGATTAATTTAGCATAATAATAATTCCAAAATGTAATTAACAAATTAATTAAAAAAGTAATTATTTAACAAATTACCCGGCAACGAAACTTTTTTTTTTTATGAAAATGATTCGTTCATTTTTCTGAATACGTATGCATTTTTTCAGATTTTTCAATCACCTTTGATTTTTTTTGTACATGGTAGAAATGTGTGAAAAAACACAAAAAACAAAACTAATTGAAAAATCTGTAAAAATTCATACGTATTCAGAAAAATTAATGAATAATTTACGTAAAAATAAAAGTTGGTTTGCCGTGTAATTTGTTAAACAATTAATTTTTTGATAATGTGTTAATAACATTTTGGAATTATTATTAGGCAAAATCTGAAAAGATGCATGCATATTAAAGGTATTGAAAATATTATTTTCAGTGCATGAATAATATGTGCATTTGTTTAGATCTTTATACCATCGAGAAGTACTTGCAATTTTCTCTTATTTTTCTCGAACTTATGTGAAATGAGCGCGAAGCGACATAGCTAACTTAAATTTTAGTCAGATTCGACTCGCAGCATTGGTGAAACAAATCTCAATTTTCCTCGCCCATAAAAATTGAATAGTTTCCTATTTTTAAAAATTAAATCCACGTAAAAAAAAATTTCGCCATTGCCGTCTGTAAATGATTCTGTAACGCCGATGCGTCTGGTACCAGATAATCGAGGCCGACCGATGAAAACAACGTACGACATTGCATGGTCGACATCGATCCCGAACGACGAGCAGTTTTCAGCGAATTGCTCCAGCTCGGCCGGTCAAACGATGTGAACTTCAACACCCGTGTCAATCTCTCGTTGGATCGGGCAATGTAGCTGATTGGCACGATGCTGAGGGACACGGAAATACCCGCCGGTCGAAAGTTGCTAACCTTCCGCGCTCAATACATTCCACGACCGTGCACACCGAACAGTCGTTTTATATCTTCCGCAGCTTCTCTGGTTCATTGCATCTTTTATTATTATTATTATTATTATTATTATTATTATTATTATTATTATTATTATTATTATTATTATTATTATTATTATTATTATTATTATTATTATT
>JAPYZC010001215.1:0-26399 GCA_030522665.1 Ichneumoninae sp. A BG-2022a | reverse complement strand
GATCATGGCCATATCGATATGCCATATCCGGGCCGGAGTTGATTTTCTGGCGCGCCAAGTATGGGCCGGATTCTGACCGGATTAAATTTCTGCTCGGGTATACGCGATCTCCGGCTTATTCGTGGGCAGAAACGCGCACGCACACTCGTCGAGTTTTCCTTCGGGGAGGAAGGATGCGTGCGACACACTCGGTGCGCTCTCCTGTTCCCGGGGGAGAACTGAAGTCCCTCCCGAACACTTGTGAACGATAGAGTTCACCGGGAACGTCAGACGCAGGTGACACAGAGTACTCGAAAATCGGACTTCGTATTATGACGTATTCAGAAAAATGAATGGATCATTTAAAAAAAAAAGTTGGAATGCCGGGTAATCTGTTAAACAATTAGGGTAAAAGTGGTGAATATGGCCCACCTCGATTAACATGTAAATCAATGATATATGGACCGGGCCATATTCCTCACTTTTACCATTATTATTATTATTAATTAGTATTATTATTATCGCTGAAGTGGCAGAAGGGAGACGATGAAGATCTCCTCGAAGGGGAATATACACGATATCTGGCTTATTGGTGGGCAGAGACGCGCACGCACACTCGTCGAGTCTTCCTTCGGGGAGGAAGAATGCGTGCGACACACTCGGTGCGCTCTCTCGTTCCCCGGGGAGAACTGAAGTCCCTCCCGAACACTCGTGAACGATAGAGTTTACCGGGAACGTCAGACGCAGGTGACACAGAGTACTCGAAAATCGGAGTTCGGGAACGGGTCTCTGTGTGTGTCCTCGGGTGCTCGCTTAGAGGGAATACCCCTCGGTATTCGGGACGCTTGTGCACGAGTCGGAGGAGTCCAGAGGGGTTAATTGTCCACGTGATCAGTCAACCGCACTCCGGCCTTCGTTCTACTGGAGATGTCAAACTCAAACGAGGGCTCGTGTCAGCGGATGGAAAAACATTCGGCTCGACCGATAATATGCCGACAAGCGGCGAGTCTACATTCCTCGGATTTTCTGGCTTGTCGGGAATGCATGGAGATTACATTGTAGAAAAAAGTTATTAAAAATTGGTGGAAGGCAATGTTGTTATTTCAAGTGCCATTTCATCTTTGGAATGAAAAGTAGTGGGGGATTCACATTCGGCGTTACTTTCGAGATGAACAATGTAAATTAAAGATCCAATAATCCCATGAATCTCGAGAGCACATAAAAATCAATTAAGGAGGGGGTCTTGCTGCGCGCTGACTTCGCATAAGTTCAACAACAATAAGAGAAAATTGCAAGTACTTCTTGATGGTGTAAAACTCTCAAAAAAATCATGTATACTAAAGGTATTGAGAAGATTAATTTTGCATATTAAAAATTTGAAAATGTTATTAACAAATTAATAAAAAAATTAATTGTTCAACAAATTACCCGGCAACGAAACTTTTTTTTGAAAATGATTCGTTCATTTTTCTGAATACGTATGAATTTTTTCAGATTTTTCAATTAGCTTTGATTTTTTTTTACATGGAAAAATGGGTGAAAAAACACAAAAATCAGAACTAATTGAAAAATATGAAAACATTCATACGTATTCAGAAAAATGAACAAATCATTTTCACAACAAAAAAAGTTGGTTTGCCGGGTAATTTGTTTTTTGATTAATTTGTTAATAACATTTTGGAATGTTTATTATGCAAAATTAATATTTTCAGTACCTTTAATATGCATGTATTTTTTCAGATTTTTCTCGAACTTATGCGAAATGAGCGCGAAGCGACATAGCTACCTCTCTTCCCCAAACTGTAAAAAAAAAAGATTGCTACAGGTATAATCGGCGTATGTTTTTCACATATTTTATTTTTGAATACTTTTATTAAAAAAATAAGAAATAAATAAACTCGCTCGATGAACCAAAGGATTAAACACACAGCTGCGCCGTTGCAGTGCGCTTGACTATTCGGTGTATAATATATTACTTCACACAATCGTAAATTCACATCTCCAGTTGTTTGTTTTTCATCGTAGACGCGCTTTTCCCGAAAGGCTCGTGTTACCGCTACGGTAACACGATCGTCTCGTGAAATGTTTTGGAGTCCCCAGACTGCACAACGTGTATCCCCCCTCCTTCCCGCTACCACTTGCAATATGACCAAAGGGAGCAAAAATATACACACCCGAGTGCTTCGTCCACCGTGTTAGCAGAGAATGAATCGTCGTGAAATCGGCCCGTCCGCCACAGGGCGGGAGTTCCCCGCCTCGCGACAAGATTTTCACGAGACTCGAATACCGCAGACTGCAAAACATGCGTTACCGCGACACACGTCTTGCATTCTGCACGAGTCTCTGTTCTCCGCATAGCTCATTTCACGCTCGAGACTGCGTCGCCCTATACGCGCTTCGAGACTCAAGGATGTAACGGGGGTAAAAAAAAAAATAGTTATACGTTCCGGCCGTCGGGATGCGCAAGCATGGCCACGCCCGCAGGACTCCCGAAAGAAAGCGAGAGTGAAAACAAACTCTCATCTCTCGGTGGGCCGAGGGAGAGAAAGAGAGACGAAGCAGTGGTCTGGATATTTTCAACTTTAGCGAGGCGACACATGGAGCATTCCACGAGGCCCGGCGCGAAATCCCCCCTTAAACTTTAACGGCGCACTTTGTCGTTTCGGAAGACCGATGGCCGAAAATTAGCGCCAAAAAACGGAATACAAATCGCCCTTGCACATAATAATTTTCGCGAAGCGGAGTTCATATTTTTTCCTCCTCCGGAGACCGCGCGAGCGTCCCGGCGCGAAATCCCCTTAAATTTTAACGGCGCACCCTGCCTCTTCATTCTGGAAAACTGACGACAGAAAATTAGGAACGAATATCAAATTACAAATTGCTCTTACCATAATAACTTTTTGTAATGTTTTTCCTTTCTCCTATAAACACTTCGCGAGGAACCGCTTGTAAACACCAAAGATTGTAAAAAAAAAAAAAAAAAAAAGATGAGAAAAAGTGTGTCATCGTGACAAAACGCGGATGGAGGGCGCACGAGGCAATCGCTGTTGGGTGCATCGACGGCCGGATTTCGTACGATAGTGGGGAAAAAAAGAATAATCGAACGGAAGTACGTACGTATCAAGGAGGACTTCCGGTCCCGTTCGAAACGACGTATGAAAAAAATCAGTAAAAAAAACTGAAGCTGGTGGAAAAACGAGCTCACGTCCGTTTTGGTTATTATACACAGCCGTGTATATGCATCGCAGCACCGCTGTGAACCGACGTGCCCTCTTCTCTTGACTGACCCTCCGTTTCCCGCCCCCACCCCGCGCCGGTCGGCGGCGCATTTTATATAGCGTTCTCTTCCGTTCTTCCGCACCGAAATAACGGCGTGGCCGTTCATCGACCGTTGCATTCTCTTTTGCTTCGACTTTCGTGGTATCGTTTCAAACCCATCGGATACTCTATTACCGGTACGGTAAATGTTTACGTTCAACGAGCGTTAAATTGCCATATCGAAAATGATCGTTGATGGACGAAATCGATGGTTGTCTAACCTTCGGCTTTTTACTCGGGTGGGCATGATGTACCGGCCTTGTAAGTACACATGGCTCATGCAGGGCATACGAGCAAATCGTTCGGCAATTTTGGAGCAAGTAATGAGACACCTGTCCGATACAATCCGTTTAGAGCCTAACGATGCATATATGCAGGGCTCTTTTGCAAAGTAAAAGTAATAAAAAATTGAAAAAAAAAATTCTTGCACGAATATATGAGTCCACTGAACGTACCATAAAAATTTCGTAATTTTTCATCGTACCGTTTGCATGATATAGCGGAGTAAGGAGACAGATTGGGTGGAATGAAATTGAAGAACAGTTCAAAACGTTAGAGTATTGTACGTCATAAATGTCCCGATAAATAATTTAAAATATTGTATGAATTCTTCAAACGATCGATAACTCTGAGATTCTTCAACATTTTTTGCAAGCCTCCACCCGAAATAAAATATTACCACTAAAACGCGAGTGCACGAACTTTTATGCCGAATTTGTACAAGAGAAGACCCATCGTTGTATCTCTTAAACGGTTCGATACATAATTACGAAATTTGTATGAAGTCTTCGGACGATCGATACCGCGTTTAGAGATTTTTGTTTGATTTTTTTAAATTTTTTATTCCTGCTTCCTAAATAAAACACCACCGTTGGAACGTTAGTGTAGCAATTTGTACGACAATCTCATACAAGAGACCTTACATTGTTGTTCGATTTGTAAAGCCATTTCATGTATGCAACACCGGGTGTTCGATGGTTCGAGCGGTACGGATTGCATACAGTTTTCACGGTGACGAGCGATGACGGAAGGTTGAAAAGTATTTGACCAGTGAATAATAATTCTCGTGAGAGCGAGTCTCCAGAGGCTTCCCGAAGACGTCGATCGTTCCGAGACACCAACGAAGCGATTAATATTCATTGGAGGCATTCGTCGTTGTCTAGCTCGAAAACTCGGTTCGTCGCTGCTGGGCAAGAGCCGGGAGGAGCTGTTGCAGGCTTGAGCGACGAAACTCGAACGAAAATTATGCCCGCTCCAGTGTGTTTATCCAGGGATATACGATATATTACATAGTGAAAAAAAGGAGAGAAAAAGAGAGATGGGACACCTATGAAACCGCAGCTCATGGACCTCGCCTATCCCCTCAATCCCCGAAATCTCTCCTTCTACGAAATCATTATATTGGTTTATGGAAGCGAAGGTCCGCGGGGCGTTCGAGTTTCACGCGGTGAGAAGAGCTACGACGGGAACGAGGATACCCAGGCGAGCCTAGGGTATATAAGCCAGTGGGGCAACATCTTTATGTGAACGCTCGTTTGAGCAACTCACACTCTTATCCCTACTACGAATTTTCCACGGCCCGAAAGGCCGTCGAGATCTCCGATCGAATTCCAGAAGTCGTTTTCACTTCTGCCCTCGCGTCGAATAAAAATCTTACGTCGTCGCCGGATGCAAGATATCACCTTCAATGGGATTTTTGTTTAGGTAGTAAAGTAGTAAGTGTAGCCGGTAGTAGGTGGTAAATGTAGCTATTTCAATCTCGAAAAAATAGTAATACGCTTGAAGTGTTGTTTTGCATATGATTACTCAAGATGCATTCTTTGAGCTGCAAAATACCGAACGAATTTTTACACGCAAAGACCCACTATAAGTTGCATTTAACTCCCACCCCCTAAGTGTGTGGCTGTAATTCCACGATTGATAATTACGCAGAAAAAAATATCATTGAATCGAGTAAAATTCAAGTAAAATAAAAAAAAAACAGTTGAAGTGTTATTTTGCATTTGATTACTCAAGATGCATTCTTTGGGCTGCAAAATACCGAACGAAGTTTTACTCAGATTGTGTTGCCGGAACAAAAATTGTACACGCAAAGACCAACTATAAGTTGCATTTAACCCCCACCCCCCAAGTGTGTGGCTGTAATTCTACGATCGATAATTACGCAGAAAAAAAATATCATTGAATCCAATGAAGTAAAAACGTTGTTTCAATTCTACTCTGAATTCGTACAATTTCATACCGGATTGAAACGATAACATGTCACCTTGACAGTCTTGCTGTCGTTATTTCAATATCATATCGAATTGTAAGAATTGAAAGTAGAATTGATACAAACATTTTTTTTCTTCGGCAGCCCGCAAGCAAATTTTTTTTCAGTTTATTTATTATTTACTAGTACTAGCTCAATAATAGTAAATTTTGATACGAGTGCGAAAAAACTTTTTCTGCCGAGTTCAGAAAACGCTTTTCGCACGAGTATCGTAAACAATTTTATTTCATGAGGTGTGAAAATGAATGTATAACCAATGTTGTACATTTTTACAGCTATTATCTTATACTAATTTAATACCTAAAATTAAGTATCTACATTGACAAAGAGCCATAAGATGGGACCTACGACTTATTATTTATTATTTATTGTCGCCTTTAAAGTAAGAACCGATGATAGACCCGGCATTTGTTTCTCCTCTATGAATGATTCATTCAAACATTGGTAATATATCTAATAATCAAGTGCGCCCTCATACCGCCCCAAAAATGATTTAAACTTCATAAACGAAGCCAATTCCCGAGGGACGACCTCGAAGTTAAAAAAAGGAGTACAAACCAATGCTTCAAATTTGCGAGCGTCGTTTAATTCCGTTTTGTATTTTCGCAGGCTTCTCGCCAGCGTAGCGTACGATTTGAGAAGCGCCCCCCAAACCCCTCCTACAACTCGACACGACAGAGTCGCGTAAAAAAGAGTGCCTCGGCTTCGAGGGTGATTTACCGGTAGTAAGTAAGAGTCGACACGAGTCTACCCCGAGAGGAAGAAATATAAGCTTCCCGCTTGGCGACTCATCGAAGATTATTTTTTCGTTTGTCGTTGGACTCGCATACGTGCATGCGCGCTAACGGGTTGCACGCACTGTGCGTCAACGTCACGGGGCCCACATAGAAGAGCCGACCGGCAGTCAAACTCCTACCTCGATTCTCGAAAATAAATTTATCCGGTTGGAGAGGGCCGCGAGGACGTTTGCTTCCAGAATTCTTCGAATAAAATATTCCATTCGTTTCTCGAACGACGAGAAATGAAACGAATAAATGAAGAGAGGGGGGGGGGGGAAAGGACGAGTGCGACTTTGAGGACAAGTCCCTTTGAATCTTTGCCCCTTTATCACCGGGGAAGAGAGCCGTAACGAGGACGCGAAGCGTTCGCTACGTTTCTCTTAGCTGCTTAGCTCGGCCTGAGCTCCCGTCCTCCGTCCGTGTTATTTCCACACGAAAATCAAATCAAACAGGCGGACCGGACGAGAGTTTCTTTGTACGAAATACACGCGGGGAGGAACGGGAGGAGAAAAACGAAGGAAATAACGGACGAGGGAAGTGTGCGTCCCCTCGAGGCTCGAGTACCCTCTTCCCTGTCGAGCTGAGAGTCGAATGCGCGTAAGAGCCTTGTCGTGATTGTTATCGTTGAAAATATTGTCTTTCCGGGGGAGGAGTCAGTCGCACTCTTTCTCGATTTTGAAAGACCAAGAGTTCGGTTATATTATACACGAATGAACGAAGCGAACGTGGTCTCGCGTCCTCCTCGCTATAGCGGATTATATTCAATATCTCGAAGAGCGAAATATTCGATTTTTATTATACGCAAATGTACACGGTAAAGAAGGTTTGTACGTTCAACAAATATTTTTTGTCCACGAACATCTACCTTTTTGTTTCATTCATTTTAGGATCTTTTTCGCTTATATTTACGGTTTTGTTCTTGTTAATTAAACAATTTTAATCGTATTATTTTAACGCTTTTACACTCTTGTCAAATTTACATTTTCTTCAGTTATTAATATGGAGAGCGGGGCAAAATGGCACAGTGGGGCAAAACGGGATTACGAGACAAAAGGCAATTTTCCAATAACTTTTGAATGGTGGCGATGCTGGTACATGTGGCTAAACGGGTTTGAAAATCCGGATGTATCGTTGGGACAAAATAGGACATTCAAAAATGATTGGAAAATTGCGTTTTGCCCTCATTATCCCGTTTTGCCCCGCTGTGCCATTTTGCCCCGCTCTCCCCTACGATTCGTTGAGGAAAAAAATGGTAACATTAACAACAACGAAAATTGTGGACCTCGGACAAGAAATATTTGTTGAATAAATGAGTTCCAAAAGTTTAACGAAACCTATAAAAGAAAATTCAAATCTGCATAGTTTAACGCTGAGGAAAATTGTATTCTTTTATTACTTCGATATGATAGAAATCTGTGGTTGCAGGGCAGAAAAAGAATCGGAGTTATCAGAGTGATGGGTTTGAAATAAAATGAAATTTGTCGGAACGAATTAGCGTTCGTTTCAATAGCGTGAAACAAAATATGCAACGAAATCGGAGCGTCCATCGCGTTGCATCGGGAGGAGGAACAGAATTGATGTGGGTGCTGTTAGGCTGTTACTGGGTCTGTCTGGTAGTGGGTAACCGAACGAGTTTATCTGGCATCTCTTTCACGGATTCCGCTTCCAAGCAGTGTCCTGAGCGCGCGCGTTCCGTTTCGTCTGGCCCTTCCCGTCGGGGTCGGAGCGATGCACCTGTGCACCACGACCGCGCCTGTCATGTGCACAAGTTGCATGCACGCACCTTTAGGCTCAAACGGTCTACGTTTCAACCGACAAAAATTACGGAGATGAAAAAAAAATTCCTCCCCCCCTCCCCCCAACATGACAACAGCTAAAACTACCGCGACACTCCCACACGGAAAAAATAATATGTGGCATATATCGAAAAATAAATCTGTGAAATATGACTATACTTCGCAGTTATATGTTCCCATTATTGCCCCCAAAAAAAAAGATTATTTGACCACCGCCGTTTATTTGTTTTAAGTAAAATATGTATTTGATTTAAATAAATATGTTTTATTAAAATTAAGTAAATAGTTACTTAAATAAAATAAATATTAATTTAATCAAATAAATATTTTACTTAAACCAAATAAACGGTGGCCGTCAAATAAATTATTTTTCTGCGTGTGGTTATGATATGGTATTTATTGCGTATAACAATAATACATTCCTGTCGCAAGAGGATCCGAATCTTCAGAATATACAGATTCACAAAATTGCACTATTTTAAAATTATTTTAGCACCAAAGTACTTTACTACAATTTCATACAATTATCACAGAGAGAGTTACCATAAGTAATGTTGTGAGCTTGCATCTCTAATATCACAGAAACGTCGGAAAGTACACTACACCCAACATAGTTGTTGAAGAACGAGGGTCTAAATTTAAGACAGCTGACCATATAACAATACAGAGCCCTAGCGGAGCTAGCACTTTCGTCAGACAAAAGATTTATTGTCTTTCGAACGCCGGTTGATTCAACTAACCAATTCCGTAATTGCTGTCCCTAAAGCACTCATATAACGGACAGCAAACTACAAAATGTGCGACAGTTTCCGTCTCGGGACAGTTACACATTGTACAAATCTGATTGGGGTAGAGCTTGTAAGTGATGCCTTTCATTGTTATATTACGCTCGCGCACACCCGCTAATCGCTATTACGTGTCCCCATTATTAATATGAATAATATATCATATTATAATAATATATAATCATATTCGTACATAATTTTATATCAATACCGTAAAAAAAAACTTGATATATTTCCAATATATTTTTCGCATATATTTTATTCTCTCGGGAGGGGTGAGGGGGGGGGGGGGGGGGAAACAATATGAGCATAAAATCTCCAAAATCTTAAAAATTTTGTCACAGCCGATATCGCTATGGTAAACAGTATGAATGATAAATTTTATTGGCTTATTGTGTGAGATAGGATTTTATTTGCGATACGACGTTAATGCGGCGAGAGAGCCTGTTCGCCACGTGCGAAAGTGAGTTTCCTTGGGATTGTATACCTGCAGCGGCGAGGGATTCTTCATGGTAATATGAAGAAGAGATATTTGGAAAATCCAGACGCGCATCAGCCTTCGGCCGACACGTGCAAAATTCTCGCGGTAGTTTATCTTGTCGGTGGACTGGTCGTTTCGCCGGATCTTCTTGGTTCCTTTGTGCAGCTTGGCTCGGCTACTTGCTATAGTGCTGGTTCGCGGCCTGCGACGCAGAATAAACAAGAGCGAACCGTGAAGTTTCCAGTTTAGAGCCACCCACCGAGCTAGATAGTCAAAGCAGTGGCGACAGGCTTTTCGGTAGAACTAACAAAAATGAACATTGCATTTTCGTGTTTCGATGGCTTCCGTCCAGATTATTAATAATCGACGCTTCGCCAATTTTGGCAGAGTCAAATTTTTTGTCATCTTTCACGATAAATTCGTGCAAAAATTCGTTTATCACAAATTATTTTAACCCTTTGAGAACGAATCCTTTTCTCGAAAGAAAAAACAATTGTAACTGCTCGATCATTTTCTGAATAAACTTATTTGCAAAATTACACTTTTGACAAATACAGTTTTCAATTATCGTACTCAAATTTTTTTTAAATGTTAGAAAATTATGTTCGAAAAACTCTTTTTGTAACACGTGCACGAAAAGTCCCGCTTTTCATACCTGTAAAGTGTGTCGAAAGTGGCGCTTTCTAGCACAGTATTTGCGAAAAAAGCTGTAGATACTATTTTTACACGCTAGTTCCTTTTCGCACACTTTTTTTAGCACTCTAGCTACTTTTGCGCACACTTATCTGGTATTGTAGTTATTTTTCCGAACGCACTTTACATGCAAGAAAAGCGGGCATTTTCGTGCACTTATCACAAAAAGTAGTATGCGATACTTGTACGAAAAAGCGGTCTCCCGACGGCGGTTTCGAAGTAGGCAGCACTCGCATCCTCTCGAGCTACAAACGTCACTCGGCTTCGCCTCGTGCCGTTGTAGCTTTCGATCTGACTCGTGCAATCAACTTCACAACCTTCGTCGAAAGACAGATTTTTCGTACCAGTATCGCAAAGTACTATTTTAGGATTTTGTTTAACAGTGAGTAAAAAAACCGTACGAAATTTAATAAAGGTATATTAAATTGTATGTACAATTGGTGATGACCAATTAACGTAGGTGCAGTATATTAAAAACTTTAGAAATACTTTACTAATAATTAACTTTAATTTTACTATAAGAGTACTTGAAATCCAATAATTTCCTTTAATTTCACTGTAAAAGTCCATTAATTTTTCGTCACAATTGTACATGAAATTGAATGTACCAATTTTTGCATGCAAAATTCCAGTTCCGTGCATTAAATTTATTAGCCGTATTAGACAAATATTCCCCAATAAAAAAAATGAAGTTGACAAGTTTCAATCTAAAGTAATGCATTCTTTTGAACGAGCTGTTTTACCAACGTGACAAATATCGTACATTGGGCACTGAAGGGAATAACAGACAGTCAATTCCGACTGAATAAAGGAAGGGCAAACCTTCAACGAAGAATTCGTGCGTCATCGGTTTATGCACTTGCTCAAAATGTTTTCTTTTCTCTCCTCGATCGAAGATTTATGCCGCGATTCACTGATCCGATTCGCTCGTCACTCGATCATCCACGCTCATCACGAATAAATTACGCGTGCTTATTATGGACGAATCCGTGAGGGAGACGCGAAGCGATTGCATGACGTCGCGAAAGACTTTAACGAAAAAAGAAAAGGGAAGTGATAAAAAAAAATAAAAAAATAAAGAAAAGAAAAAAAAAGTGACGAGTCAGAAGAGCGTCAGGACCGCGTGCGGTGCTTGAAGTGATCTTCACGCCGCGCCGCGCCCATATATCGAGGGACGCAGCCGACTCACACTCCCTTCGATATATATTACTCGTCTCGCGGAGATGCGCGCCTGCTATGCCATATTTGCATTTATATTCGATCCATCTCAATCCTTTCTTTATCTTTACCAATCGTGCCTCTATGAAGCTCTCGCAGAATGCGTTTAACCGTGCCTCGTCGGTAACGATTCATTCAAGAATATCGTAAAATCTTTGCACTCTCGGGACCGCGAAGTTCAATCGACGTTTCTATTATACTGTCTCTATTATATAGAAATATATAGGCGGAGATTGCATACCGGCAATTGAGAAACATAATACTAAACGTCCTTCGCTGCCTGGCTTGGTCGGCTTACCTGATAAATTAATATTTTTTGTTTCTTTTTTTTTTTTGGCATGATATCCCTTTTCAAGTAAATTGATTGGTAGGGCAGAGTGGAGCATAACGGAACACCGGGGCAAAATGGAAAGGGATGAATCGACCAGTAAATGGACGGTTAAGCAGACGACAAAACCCGGTGAATTACCATTTTTTTATGACCGTGTTTTTACGGGTTCATTCACCGGTACCCTGTTCATGCACTTGTTGATCTATCGTACTTTTACCAACTTTTGCCGGGGCATAAAAAGAAAATAAATCCCGTCTAAGCTTTGCCCTGTGGTTCATTTTATCTCAATTTCCTTTAAATCGATTACAAAAACTGCTCGCATAGGAGGCAGAAAATAAGAGCGGGGCAAAATAGACTACTCCTCACATCCAGAAAAATTATGTATTTGGCAGCCACCGTTTATTTGGTTTAAGTAAAATATTTATTTCATTTAAGTAACTATTCACTTAATTTGAATAAATGTTTATTTAAATCAAATAAATATTTTACTTAAACCAAATAAACGGTGGTCGTCAAATAAATTTGATCTCTGGGTACAATCTGAAAAACCTTTCTCTTTATTGTCTAAAAACAGCGGTCAAAAAATAGTCTCATTTGCTCTGCTCTCGTCGTAAAAGTTCCAAGCGTCGTTGCAAACGCTCCGAATCTACCATATCGTAGTATTCACACCTTCCATTTATTTCTCGTCATTTCGTAAGTAAAACTCTCAGTAAAAATCATCAATTTAAAAAAAAACGTGAATCACAACAAAAAAAAATTAATCAAATCAATCACAAAATTGCCAGCGTCGAATTAGACAGCGAATTCAAATTCCCCACCATGCCGCTAACTCAAAATTATCGATGCTTCGGCAAAATCTATAATAAAAAAAGTAAATAATTTATTTCTTAAAACTTTGAGCACCTTTCTCGAAGACCCTCGAAAAATACCGGTATATATTAAGGTAAATGTCCCTATTGCCGACCCCTATAAGGCCGACCGGGCAAAAGAATGGCGTTGTCAAACGTAACAAAAGTTAATTCGAGGATGATTTTCACATCAATCGATAGCTTTAACCATACACTTTCCACAAATCGTAGACTCAATCCATTTCGTCAAGTATTTTCCTAGATAAAGCGTAATAAAGCCCTAGTGCATGTGCCATCTACCGATCAGCCGTGCCCAGTTCCGATCGGGCATGGCCCCCATTACCGACCACCTTTTTTTCACGGTGGCCGTTTTTTCCCCGGCATAAAATTTCCTGACTTTTCCCTGACTTTTCACTGACCAATAAAAAATTTTCCCTGACCAAACTCCTAACGACTTATAATAAAAAAAATTAATGACCCAAATGAAAATTCCTAATTATTATATTAACATTTAATTATATATTTTTTTCTCTTCAAAATGTTGCCATTTTTTTAAGGCTCCCTCCTATGTACTTCTTATTCAGCGACAATTTACTTTTTCCCTGACCAGTTTTGAAATTCCCTGACTTATCCATGTTTTCCCTGACCGCGGCCACTATGTTTTTACAGCATGAATGACCGAGGTTGCAAAGAAAAAATAAATATAAATCCAGACTTCGAACATGAAATTTATAGCATTGTGTACACACTTAGCCTAAACGTTTTAGCAAAAGAAAATTTATTAAATTTTTATTGGTTATGTGAAAATGAACTGACGTTTACATACACGGTAATGGGGACGGCAAGAATTTTTCTGTGCCGAATCCCGACCGGCGAATAAAAAAAAAAGTTTATCCGACTGTTTTTTTTTTACGGAATATGTAAACCGAACTACAACGAACCATTTAACGCTCGAATTATTCGTTAACAACGGATTTTTACCGAAATATTAACTATTCATAACTATACTAAGAAACCGCTCGAGTCGTGACCTGGGGTAAGAAAAGCGATAATATTATGCACTAATAATTACACTTCCTCTGCACTTTACAATCCTTTCACATTACACAAATTCCTGAATATTTCTAGACCACTAATAAACGTTTTTATGCATCGGCTGCCTCGTAAATGACGTTATACGCCGAAATGGTCGGTAAAGGGTGCATGGTCGGGAACAGGGACATTTACCTTATTGTATTTCACGACTCCCCGCATTCTTACGATCAGCTCCACCTCCTCTTCCTCCCGGCGGATTCTCGCCCCGTCGCCGCTGCGTCTCGAGCGAGTGAAAAGTGCCGCGGTAGATGCCGCAAGGGGGAGGGGGAAGGGTGAAGACACTCCTACGGATGTATTTTCGAAATAATCTGTGATAGACGCGCGTGCGTCCCGTCCCTGGAACAGGAGCGGGCGGAGAGGAAAAATGGTTTGCGCGTGTGCGCGCGCGAAGTGCTCCGAGCTTCTCGGCCGGCGGGGTCCACGTGCGTGCGTGTGCTCTCGCTCTCGCCGCTATCCGAGGCACCGAACCGTCGCACAGAGGTCTTCGACTGAACGCGGAAGGAGAGACGGAGACGGGGAGAGCGAGCCTATAGGATAGCATGAGCCGCCGTCGAGCGGGACACTGCTGAGCCCCATGCTCTCGCTCTCTCGAGGCAAGAGTCGAAGCGAGCCGGGCTTCAGTGTTGCGATGGTCACCAGGCTGTTAGGTCGCACTAACAGGAGCACCCGCACCATAATCGGCACGCAATTCACGTCTCGAGACTTCGAGTTTTTCGTCTATCGACAATAACGAGCAAACAAAAAATTATCATACAAGTTTTTATTTAAATATTAATTTTTTGAGAAAAATAAAAAATTAATAATATATATATTTTTTATGAAAATAAAATCCTTGGAATTAACGTTGAACGCCGCGAGTTAATAGCCGAAGGACGGTAGACGGTTTGTCGAGACTGATTGAAATCAAGGGATCGAGAGGAAAACGAGCTTGTATGCTATACAAGGCCCCGAACCAGATGACGAGGCGACCAAAGGGGGGAAGAGATTAGAGGAGAGACATGCACAGAGAAAAAGCGAGATTAATTTCTTCAACAGTGCCAACGATGAGTGGAGCCTCGCATCGTTTCGATTAATCATACCAATTGATATAACGAGGTCTTTTAATGGCACGATGAGGCGCTCGGGTTTCTCGGCTACGATGTATACGTATGTTAAACGCGTGTGTTTATCGTCGTAATTGTGATTCGAGGACACTTCGGGCGGATATAATTTTTTGTTTTATTTATGAATGTTTTTTTTAATGAAAAACTATCGTAAAACGAGGAGGATTGTCACGGCGAGACAGCGTGGGTGAACATCGGCGACAAATGCCGGTCGCATTAATAGAACGGAGTTGTGAAAGGACGAGAAGTTGCGGGTGATCGAATAGACGAGTGGAAAAAAAAACGGGAAAAATCGTTGTGCAAGGACGAAAATAGAGGTAGGTTTTTGTCCAGAATGATTTATAGATCATTGTGTAAACGAAAGTAAAAACAAACTAAATGTTAATAATAATTCAAAGAAAAGCAATAAGGTCGTCGGCTGAAAAATAACATGGATCTATGGATCATTGTTGTTATGAATGTTCTATGGATCAGTTTTGTTAAGAATGATCTGTGGATCATTTTTGTTCTGAATAATCTGTAGATCATGATCTACAAAAAAAGCGGGACGAAAGGGAATTTAATGAAATACACCGAAACCGTCGAGGAAATAAAAAAATAGAGGTTCGAAAGCAAAGCGATTGATGGATCATTAAATAAAAAAAAGGTTTGATCTGTAAGTGAACACGTGACCGCACGCGCCGCGTGACGTTTCTCGCACGAGTTTCGTGCTCGTGGACAAAGTTCACCCACCTCTCCGTATCGTACATAGCTACCGCAACCCCATCGACGCTCGGTGAAATTTTACGAGGAGCTCGGCGCATTCATCGTCATCGGCGGAGCGCTATGATTCGAGAGATCTCGGGCCGGTTTTTCACGCTGATTAAACACGCTACTCGGAATCCACTCACTGCACCGAAGGTCGAGTCAATAGTCTATTTACATATCCGGTCGCGATTTGTCGACAAAATTTACGATAACTTGGTTAATCTAAAATACTTGGACTGAAGAAAAAATCTCCGTCGTAAAATAATACAAAATTTACCGTGGAAAATTACACGGAGCTTGGAGCAACAGCGGCGTCGGCACTTATGTTTGATTAGTAGGAGAATGAAAATAAATTTTAAAACAAAATAATTTTTTTTTTATAATTGAGGCATAAATCTCCGTGTGGATGAATACCGGCCGGTTTTTTTTGCGGATGTTTGAGAGCGCGTCGAGAGCGCGTCACGCCGTATCGATTACCGAGTAACGAGCGCAAATGCACGAAGGAACTGAGCGGCCGAAAGAAATAGCGAAAGGTGCTTGCTCCGCGCCTCGGAATGAGGAGGGACGAAAAAAAAGAAAACATTCTGACGTTTTTAATGCCCCATAAAGTCAGCTGACTTCCGAACAGCTGTGGGCTTTTTCTCCGCTTTCGAGCGAGAAAACGCCACGAACCCCCAATCTGCACGGGGGCGGGCGGATTAAACATGGTGGTCGTTTTTCCCCCAGAAAAAAGTTCCTTGACTTTTCACTGACCAATTAAACATTTTCCCTGACCCAACTTCTAACGACTTCTGTTAAAAAAAATTAATGATGCAAATGAAAATGTCCAATTATTGTATTAATGTTTAATTCTATATATATATTTTTTTTTTTCAATTGTTCCCCAATAATTTTTAAGGCTCCCTTTTGTGTACTTCTTATATATATATAGAAGGTTCGGTGACAATTTACTTTTTCCCTGACCAATTTTGAAATTCCCTGACTTTTCCCGGTTTTCCCTGTTCGCGGCCACCATGTTAAACGGGTCTGATCGGAACCGCGCAATAAAAATAATTTGCTTACAAATATCGCAAAAGTCGTAAAGAAAATTGTAAACTATTGTGACAAACATTTTTTAATGGAATAAAAAAAAATATGTCAGTCGGTAAATTGTCTAACTTCCCGAAAAATAAAAGCAATAACGTTATTATTAATTAGCTTTGATAAAAATGTTAAGATTGCCAATTTAGTATAATAAACATCAATCATTAAAATATTCACTTCTCGCGAGTAATTCCGGTTAAACAAAACTACGTTAATCGATGAGATACTAAAATCCATTAAAATTGATATTAAGATAATAAATTAGTACTAGGGTTAAAGAGGTGAATATGACCCGGTCCATACATAACTGATTTCCATGTTAATCAATGTGGGTCATCTTCCCCATTTTAACCCTATATACATGTCGGGCATCAGTTATTTCAGCCGACAAAAAAGTAGTAAAAATGGCTTTATTATTAATTATCTTTGATAACAAATATTTTATGTGAGTTCCTTTTTTCTCCCTCAAAATATTTGAGGGCAAAAAAGATAATGACAACCACCTATGAATTACCTTTAATAAAAATATGGTGAATTAAGTTTCACAATTTACTGTGATAAACAGACATCACAAAAATATTTGTTCGTCGCCTGTTATTATTGGTAATTAAAGCGGCGTTACTCGACGGGATGGTAGAAAAAATAATTGAAAATTACAATTATATATAGGGCGCGAGTTATTTCGTGGACGATTGAACCGAGAAATTGGATCGATCGATCGCGTGGTCATCGGGAACCGTCCAGTACGGCAGGTTGTTTGCTTCCCGGACCACGTCGGTTAACAAACGCAGTTCACCGTTTTGTGTACCCTCTGTATATCTCGATGCTGTGACCGACCGGTTATACGCTTGTCAATCCGAAAATCATCTATAGCACATGCCACGAAGCCCGGGGTGTGCATACATGCCGCAGGGTAGAAATTCCATTTCCGAGCTCTACACACCGTTGTCAACGAAATGCCGATTGGTCGAGGCTCTGTTGATCGAACGATCGATGGGACCCTGTGATCTCTCGACCACGAGCGAGGACACGAATTAGTTGGTTGCACCAAAATACGTGACTGTCGATAGGCCTTCTTTCTTTGACGATCATGAAAAAAAAAGAATCTTGTCTCCCATTCATTCCTGTACCGCGGTCAAGTGAGGCGACGAGATGCCTACAATAGGACCAACCGACGACCGGTTTGAGAATCCACCGAAAAGAATTCTTCGACACAGATTCAGGTAGCTTTGAACTAAATTTATGCAATCTCTCGTTTCTCCGTTGATTCTTACCTCCCGGAAGTAAAGTGCGCGTTTTCTCTCGAAAAAACGAAAACAATAATTTCTACATTCAATTATTCACGCACTTCCTAACTTGTACCCCAAACGATTTTATGTACAATTTAGATCTGCTATTGTGCGATTTATACCCGAAATTGTTGTAGTATATCTAGGAAAATATACACCCAGAAAAATAACTTACTTGACGCCCACCGTCTATTTGGTTTAAGTTAAATATTGATTTGATTTAAATAAACATTTATTTAAATAAAATAAATATTTTACTTAAACCAAATAGACGGTGGGCGTCAAATAATTATTTTTCTGGGTGCATAATAATTTTATTGTTAGATAATATATTAATTTTTTTTAAACTACGATTCGACAGCCTTTGATCGACAATATCTAAAAAAAAAATTAATATACCGTTATGAATTTACCGTCCGAGGCAGTGTAAGTTGAATGTACGGGGTAGATGGCATAATACGGAATAATCAGTGTGTCACGTACTCGACGCAATAAACGTGTCTTTCCGCGCGTTAGACGGCGCGAGCGACGATGACGAGGATCTTAATCTATTTCAGTAGTGGCTAGCCTTGTCGGAAGTATCACTCGACGCCCCGGCTCATCCCCATTGTGATAAAACTCACGCGCGGCACGAGTACTTGCACCAGTCTGGACGGCTCGCCGCCACGCTATATATCTAAACTCTTCTACACACAGAGTGTCTATATACCGATGCGCATGTACAATGCCCAGTGAATACACGAGATACCGAAGGCCCGACTGCCGACCACGTGGTCGTCGAGATTGCCACTATTGTCTATGTCCGGCTAACAATAGACCCAATGACAATATTTTCATGCTTTATATACAATATTTTGAAAATTTAGGACATTAGGATGAAATATGTGCCAGATCTCACCCGAAACACGTGCGCGCCTGAAATTATTTTCTATGGGCATAGTTTCCAAAAAAACAAGCTAATAGCACGTGCCAAACCGGGCAAGAGACACTGGAGAGTATATTCAAAGTGGTCCGACTCTATTTTGTTTTTGTCAAATTTACCAAAATTGTGGACAATGGAAGCTGGTCAAATATGATTTTGCATACTGGTACGACCAAATGTGGGTCACGAGTGCATTGATGAATGAGGTTGCTGATGCAGAAGAGATCATCCCAGAATGGCTTATGGATTTACCAGTTTTGGCCCCTCCAGTTTCAATGTTATGGTGTTATGGAATTTGGGACACATGCAGTCGATACTTGAATACACGGGCGAAAAAAGAGTCCTATGCCGAACACGCTTTTTTTGTACCCATCGATTTCGAGGATTAGTTGACACAATGCTAAAATATTAGAATATAAAATGGATGGAATTAGAATAAATGCATTCTCAACAATAGAGAACAGATGAATGTAACGAAGTTTGATCTACCAATCTATCCTTTACAATTTATTCGCGTCGTATCAAAGACTCCCGATAAATGTTTTGAACCCCACAATAATCCGATCTATTTTTTCCGCGCCGAGTCCGAATACGATATCAGCTTTCGTCACAAAAGAACGAATACGAATTTCCAGCTATAACTAGGTCACAGAAAAAGCCGAAAAAAAAATTGCAAGCGCTCGTCAGTTTGTTTGAATTTTCTAATTTTTATCTCTCAACTCTCCCGCACGTAATTCGTTTTCATACGCACTAATCAAGTTCACCCGTGTACAGTGTTACTCATCGCTACTTAAGTTCTCCTTTCATTTTATTTTCGCTTTTTAGTGAAATTCCAAATAAAAAAAACTCCGTGAAAAAATGACTGAAAATTTATAGAATCCTAAAAGCGGATTGATCTTCCACCGAACTGTTTCACTCCATCAAACGCATTGGTGACGCAACTCGGGCATCAATATCTCATCTGGCTTATACGTGCCGTATTATCGATTCGCATGGTTCCACCGCGGAATATATATATCCGTGCAATTTGCCAATTTCAACGAGGCGCACATCGGGAATAATCGTGAAAAAAAATATATATACATACACATACACAGAACACGTGACGAAGAGTACTCTCCGAGCGTGTGCACTGTGCGCGCTCGCGGGTTCTCTCGGTCTCGAGCCTATTGTTCGCCGGCGGCCGGGCGAGCGAGTGCGACAATAGAATCAGATGTTTTGTTAGGCATAATGGAGCGCGTGGCCTACACGCTAATGAAAGGGTTGCACCTTTGAATACCACATAGAATGCATATAACCGTACAGAATGTATATAACCCTATGGGTATATCATCCATAAACTATATACGTATCTGGGGCTTCAGTGGTTCTCATTCGTCGCTTTTGCTCCAACGATAAACGACCTACCGCACGTTTCCACCGTGTTCACGGAAACCGGAGATACGTTGGTGGTGCAGGTCGGAGTTTCGTCGATGGGAAACGAAATCGAGGGAATCGCAATGAATAGGCCGAAGAGAAGTGGATGAGAACCAATGCACCGTGCTCTCTCAAGTGCCGCTGGGAGGCCAATGTCAGAGTTCGAATCGATAACGCGGTGATTTCTCAACTTCGCACCGTTCACTTGTATTCTGACCCATGTACACCGGCGCTGGTGTGTACAATGGTATGGAACAATGAGAGCGTGTCCTGGGGACGGAGAGCCGCGACGGGGATGCATTCGAGATTTCGCGTCCCTCTATTCTTTCGTTCGTCAGGGCGGATGGGTGCGCTCACAGATCGGCGGTGGGATCTCTGAATACGCGAATCGCGGCCACCGGGGCATCGGGAAAGTTTGACTTTGACCGTGACAAAGATAGCCTTCCAGCCACGGAGGCACATGAATTTCGTATGAAAAGGATAAAAGGGAGATAACGATGAACTTTTTTTTATCGATTTAGTTTACTGCCTACGAAGTCGAATACTTTTTTTTTTACTTTGAGGTAGAACGAATAACGGGAGGAAATATCGGTCGGTGAAAAAAAATAATTGAGGCCCGTGAGTTCACCTGCCGGAGGCCAGAGGGTGCAGCCGGAACGGTATTAATCATTATGCGAATATGAGAACAGCAGGGCACGAGGGCATTGCGAGAGTTGCATTGTGATCGAATCGCGTCGTGGCGGCGCGGTCGGGGAAGACTGGAAATGTCAAGAAACATTTGTCGAGAAATCGCGAACATAAAATAAAATTGGGCGGAGAAAAATATAATGTGACGGAATGATTTACAAACGAGAGAAGAAAGTTACGTACTTAGAAAACCACTTTTATTTCGTTAAAGAAAAGTTATAAAAATTTTCCATTGCTAAACTTTTTTAAAAAGCCGGGTTTGCCTTAACACAATCGTCTTACCGGAAACGAGTTACATAATTTAAGTGAATATGAGAGTTGGTTTCCGGAAATTCAGAAAATTTGCTCAATAGAATAATCAATGCGAGTTTCCATTAAGGATGTTTGGGCGAAAACGCGTTTCTGTTCGATCGCTATAAAACTTGGCTACATTGTAGTGGAAGACCCACTGAGTCGTTTGAAATTTTTTCAGATTTTTTGACCGTGTAGTTTTTTTAGCAATGCGTGTACAAAGCTACATAAGGTACCGTGTAAACGTTTCGGAAATCGGTCGGTAACGACAGAAAGTAGGGATTTTCTCCGCCGATTTCTGTTAGATCTGAATAAAAAATCTAACACAGCGAAGGGAATACTATGAGACAGATCGTGGCCAAATTTAAAGAAGATTCACCGTTTTGTTTCTGAGATAAATTCAATAAACGAAAGACCCTATCTCTGTAGGGTAAAAGTGGTGAATATGGCCCACCTCGATTAACATGTAAATTAATGATATATGGGCCGGGCCATATTCCCCACTTTCACCCTATAGCCGCTTCGTCTGTCTGCGTTTCTCACTCGCACACTGACCAACGCGGTCAGCCTCTCCGGTTTCCCTTCCGCGATTTTGACCCAAACGTACTTAAGCGACTCGAGTATTCATGCTCTCTCCAGTTTACCCTACTAAAAAAAATATTTCGAATCAATTCACAAAGTTAGAGGAGGCATTTTTTTGCCGGTTCAAAGGTTTTTTCCTCTCTATAATCCGAAGTTAATTCCCCCGGCTACTCGGCTAAAATCCGTGAGTCCCTTGACTTTACACCACCCTCGGCCGGATAACTAATTTCGCGCGAGAGTAAATGTTACGTCGAGGCGTGATGAACTGGAAGGGCAAAGCCTCGCCTCTGCTCTTCCCGATTCAAGCTTTACCCTTTCGATTGCACCTAGGGGAGGGCGGGGCAAAACGAACTCCACCATTTCAAATGGGACTATTTTTATGTCCCGCCCGAAATAGCCGTGGTCCGTTTCGCCTCAGAATTCCGTTTTGCCCCAATCTCCACTATGTGTACCTGTGTACTCATGGAGAAGCTTACGCGGGCTACCTCGAGCTTTTCCTATCGCTTCTGATCTTCCCCCCCCCCCCTCCTGCCACGGTGTTCTCTTGTACTACCTCGGGGCGGAGGGCCATATTATTCCTCCCACGTCCACCGTACACACTATTTCGTCCACGGTAAACCCACACCGTCCATTGAGCGCCAGTGTACACAGATATGGATGCCTTACCACTTGTGCAAACTCGAGGGTTCCACGAGATGATATTCTACATCGTACGAATACACGCGTCGAAAAAATTTCCAAAGAACCCCTTCGGGCTATCGCGTGTGCGGGGCAATGAGAACCTGGAAGGAACTGCGCATGGAGGGAAAAAAAAATCGCGGATGGAGAAAAAGGCGAGAGGAAAAGGAAAGGGAAAACGGATTCGCTGTTTCCCTCGGGGATTTATATCTATCGCCGTTTCTCCCCGCTGGGCTCAACGTCGGGGGATGCCGGAGACCGTCCTCCCTCCTCTCTCGGACGAGGAGGCGGTACGTGTCAAATATTTGCACGGGCGCATAGGAAGGAAAGCAACGAACGAAGTTTAAGCGAACGGGAGGCGGCGAGATCGGACTGTGTTATACAGAAACGATTTCCTACGAGCTCGCTGGGATGTCGGATTTTCTTTCGCGCCTGACACGCGTCGCGACAATCGAGGGACATTTTTTTTAAATAACGTTTTGAACAAAAATTGTCGAAAAATTGTGGCGAAAGTGTTGCACTTTTTTTTACATTATCGGAGCCGTTCTGTGTTTGAAATTTATTTCTTTATGTTCATCGTTTGCGAGAATTAAATGTCTTTAACAAAAATTGTTTGATATTATCCATTACAGAAATATCTTTTTAATCGCTACTAAAAATGATATACGTGTCAAATATTTGCACGGGCGAATACGGAGGAAAGGAACGAACGAAGTTTAAACGAACGGGAGGCGGCGAGATCAGACTGTGTTATACAGAATCGATTTCCTACGAGCTCGCTGGGATGTCGGATTTTCTTTCGCGCTGGACACGCGTCACGACAATCGAGGGACATTTTTTTTAAATAACGTTTCGAACAAAAATTGTCGAAAAATTGTGGCGAAAGTGTTGCATTTTTTTTTTACATTATCGGAGGTTGAAGCTTTCGCACGTGCCGTTCTGTGTTTGAAATTTGTTTCTTTATGTTCATCGTTTGTGAGAATTAAGTATCTTTAACAAAAATTGTTTGATATTATCCATTATAGAAATTTCTTTTTAATAGCTACCAAAAATTATATTCATTTTTTTAAATTTTGGTCTGGGAATCAAAGAGAATTAAAACAAACGTCTTGTATTTAAAAAAAAATATAATTAGTAATGAAAAAAAATTGTGGCCGAAATAATTTTGTTTACACATTGGTTAAAGCTTTCGTAGTCGATGTTCTATCTTTGAAATGTCTTGTTTACTTTTGTTGTCCCCATTATCATCCATTATCGAAGTTTTTCGAGTGTCTGCCAAAAATGTATTTTGGGTCTCATGTAAATATAGAAACTTTTCGGTGAATTTTATACGAAACGGAAAATTTGTGGTAATAAATGTTTGTTTTTCACTTATAAATCCGATGATATGTTGCGCCTCTTCAGCATATCTTTCCGACGATCAAAGAACCACCACAACTATGCGATATTAAAAGAAAAAAAAGTGATACCGTCCGGCAAAAACATTTCCTCGAATAAAATAAAAAAGAGTGTCAAGACCAAAGTGTATTGCTCTCAGGGATGTCACTATCGCCGTCTATATCTAAAAATACTCCATCGACGTGACAAAGTTAAAGTTAATCCAACGTACGAGAAGAGCGTGGCGGATTGAGTCGCGAGACTTGGTTCGATTTATTTTCGTAACCACTCTAAGAGCTGTGCCCCGCATGTGTTTGTGTATTTGTGTTCGCGACCTGTGTCTTTAATTTTCGTTTGCACGTATTGGTCTTCAATGATCGTTGGACCGGACAGCTAGCTTGTAGTAGTACAAGCTTGTTGTCCACCCCCGTATAAATAGGATCGTGTCAATTCGATATATCTCAATGTCGTTCGGCGATTGGGGGAAACCCCAATGAGAATATGAGGACTTAATGTTGCTGCATGGCTCCGTACAACCGTAGAAATGCAGTCGCAACGTCTGCATGCGGAGTAAATAATACTCCGTTCCTTCTCTCATTGCGCACCCCCGCCGGTAGAGAAATTAGACCGCTTGCGAGTTCTAACGAGGGTGAAAGATCCGAAGGGCCGAAAGTACCCCCTAGAAAGAAAGCAAGTCCCTACACTAACCCATGAAAAAAGTATATGCGAAAATATATTTTTCATATATCTAATATACTTTTAATGGATATAACCGAGCGGATATTTAAAAAATTAGATACTTTCGCGAATATAAAAAGTATATGATTTATATACAAAATATACTTTAGCTCGAAAATTTAGTTATTTTAAATATAGTATTAGTAGTAGTAGTACAAGAGATTTATTGCCAGTACTTACCAATTTTTGTACAAGTGTCTCCTTATGTTAGTTTTATTCCTATGGTGATAATACACTTTGGCAAAGGGCTTAAATATATTTTTCAAGCTAAAGTATATTTTGTATATAAATCATATACTTTTTATATACGCGAAAGTATCTAATTTTTTAAATATCCCTTCGGTTATATCCGTGAAAAGTTTATTAGATATGTAAACGCTGAGAATAACAGAAATAGATTTAGAGTAATACGACTGAATATGTACGACCTATTTAGACGGGTAACTTAATAGAAATTAGTATATTAATACTAATTTCTATTAAGTTACCCCTCTAAATAGATCGTATCTATTTATTCGTAGTACTCTACCTCTATTTCTGTTATTCTGAGCGTTTATAACTTATAATGGAATATAATATAAGGTATAATATAATATATATATACGATACAGAGCAATAAGGCCACTATCCATAACTTGTCTTACTCGCCGGTATTCGAGATTGTATCTCTTCTAAATGCATGCTGGTTCTCAATTACATTAAACATTTTTTTGTACTTACTGGAAATGATAGCCCAGTTACAGTAAATAAATAATAATAATATAAAATTATGAAGTTTTTATGCTTAAACTGGTACATTAAAATGACTCTGCAATATTGTGGTAGAATTATTTGATTGGTGCATTAAACACGTCTGGAAAGCTCGGTTAAATATACCGAGCATTCATTTTAACTCGTACTTGCATATTCAATTTAATGCATGGATTTATGCATAAACACGTCACACACTGTATATAAATATTCACACAGAAATTGTTTGCCGTACACCCATTACAACTTGGTGCAAATGCATTATCGTCAGACACACATTAATTAAAATTCCATCAAAGGACAACGTTAAAAATAATCTCGTGAAATACGAATGTATGGGTGTAACAAAAAAAAATTGATTATTAAAAGTCGGTCATGAAACTATTAGTTTCTTTAACCGTGCAAGGTTTAATTTGATATCGAAATCTGTATTTTAAAAAAGTGGGAGGAAAATTAAATAATGCCTTTTTTAAATACCCTAAGAATTAAACTGGAAAATATTGATATTTGGCTAAGTGGCTAAGTGCGGTGTTTTATAGAACACCGCACATAGACCCGTTGTTAATCTCCCGCCCCATAGAAGTATATATTTCGATCGAAAAAAACGTCTCGCGAAAGGCGGTAGTTGACAATTACGTTTAAAAGGTGCCGCTTTTTTTGGGCTGCAAACGTCAAATGCGACACCACTTAGAATTTTTGCTAGGGACCGCCTTTCGTGAGGTTCAATTTCATATCGAAATATATACTATTTTTTTATATTTATTGTTCCAATTCCACCGTATACCCTTTCGGGTTTTTACGGACCCCATCCCGATTCCCCCCTGTCAATCCCTACCCGCACTCAGCTAAGCTACCTAACTTTCAGTGCGTCCGTAGCCGACTTAGCTACACTGTATCGCATTTGCCAGGGACACGGGGAACCTACGGAAAACCCGTGCCGGTACAGACGGCCATATTCTACTGATCCACCAATATTTCTGCACTTGAGTAAAGTGCAGAAACACCAAAGTCTCAGGAGAAAGCGCCTCCCGCTCAACGGTTAATGCGCCAGCTAGCGCACGGCTAAGCGGTCACCCATCCAAGTACTGACCGCGAACGAATCAACTTGACTTGGGGGACCACCAGAGCCGTGCGCCAACCG